>JAVCKZ010066044.1:0-14544 GCA_034780755.1 Lepetodrilus elevatus
CATCCTTCACACATCTTAAAAAGTTGCATTGCAAACATTTCCTGAAGTGGAAACCCCCCGCCAGAGGTGTTTAAAAGAAGCAGTATCGCTTTAATTGCTATGACTTCACAGTGGCAATGCACAGTATCCTACGTGCACATTAAAGAGGCTCGTATCGAATGTGGTGAGTATGACGGAAATAGCGATATTTTATGCTGGAAAGTTAGTAGTGTTGCATAAATGTAATAAATAGACCAAAGCAATCTGAATTGCCCCAGCTTCAGCTGAGAATACGGAACCATCATCCGGGAGACGACAAGTAAGCGATTGGCCGCCAATCACAATGGCGGCAGCTGTTACACCTACGCCATCCTTTGAACCGTCAGTATAAATACCAACGTGATATGGGTATGAACCTAGCCTCCTTGACAACATTTAGAGGAACTCCGTCCAGAAACAATTCTGGATCGCTGTGCAACTTGCGCCCACTGAAAAAATGTAGTACATCCGTCATGGTCCCCGTTTCACGACAGTCATAACTAGTTAGGAACTCCTAACCCGAGTTCATAACTTTAGGATCTCCTAACTTTAGGAGGCCGTCGTGAAACGGGGGCTTGGCCTCTGAACATACAAACCTATGTCCATCTCCCACGCTATAAAAGATATATCTTAACTTCACTTAGATGTGGTTCCCTTAAATTATAAATAGAAACATAACAGGTAGATTTAGTAAACCACCCATCTGTGCGTAGTTCCGATTTAAGGAGTATATAATATATGTTCTAAGCTTAGGCATGGTATGTACACCTCTGTACCAGTTGGCTTTATCCACATATACTATAGTTAAATGTTTAAGGACCCAGGAAGATGACATACTGTTTGAATTTAGAATGTTGCTATGGTATGACGCGATCATGGTTTGACCCATCGATCTTCCGCACTCCGGGCGGGCGCTCAAAGCCTTACACCACGGAGTCGGTATGTGTATGGCAATAAAATACAACTGTTTAACATAACGGGCTGTGTATGGCAATAAAGAAATATATCAAATCCGTTGGCCAACATATTAACCAAAAACTAAGTTTACACACATTGACTATGAAACATCTCCATTATGCTCTTTATGTAACGAATATCAGGAGACAATTTATATATTTTTTTTTTGTGGGAGTGTATCCACACTAGGCCTATTTTAAGTAAATGGATTTCTATTGCAATTGGAAGTACGCTCTCATTAAATAATTAAAACATTCTACTAGGTTACAAAGGGGAAAATAAAAATTCACTAAACGTCATTATTATTCTAAGGACTAAATTCAAAATGTCCGCCATCAGCGAATGCATAATATTTCATAACTTCACTTCTGGACTACTATACTATACGTTGAAACTTGCTTTTGGTGACAAACAGTATGTTTTCATTGTCAGATGATAGCATTATGTGTGTGTGTGTGTGTGTGTGTGTGTGTGTGTGTGTGTGTGTGTGTGTGTGTGTGTGTGTGTGTGTGTGTGTGTGTACAACATTTGCGTCCGATAGTGAATTTGCACGTGGACTAGACCTTTCGAGTGACTTTCCGACATTTTTATTCTTGTGGAAGACCCATTGACAGTTCTAGCGATAGTAGCTCGCATATATGTCGACATTTACTCTCGCGTGGACCGCCGCCTTTAGCCATCAATATCAAGATCATATAGGTGGTCCAATCAGTATATAAACGGCGGCCATTACAAATTATAAATAGTCGAATCACTCAATGTGTTATATTCCTATTTAACTATGACATCATTTCACAAAGCTCTCTTATTCGCTAAGACTAAGAGTAAGAGACCATAGCATTCTCTTTGCCGATAGCTAATACACTGCTAAGAGAGTGCTATGGTCTTGTAACGGACATCGAAGTTTCGTGAAAGGATACCCTGATATGTTGCAGTTGCCACCCTTTTTGACAAATAAATTTAACTTCATCAAACACGTGAAGACATCCAAATGGAACAGTGAAGGTTCTATAGAAGACAACGTGCTTGATCAGCGACTGTCTTGCTAGCTCTTGACGGATGGGAAATGTTCAAAGCATTTTCAAGTAGATCTTAATCGACAATAGACGCGGAGTAGGCTACGTAGAGAACAGAATAACAACATAAAACACACACTTCTTAAATATACAAGAATATTTATTTCTTGTTTTTCATTTAATAAGGATGAAATAGGACAGTACTGATGTTGTAAACCATACCGTCCTAGGTCAAGAAGCACCAAATCTAAGTTTTGTTTAATAGATGAAATATGGCATGTACATTTAACAATAGCAGCACTAGGTAAAAGCACTACGAAGGGGAGACAAATGCTCACCAGTGTGTATTCAAAGGCACGTCACACTGGGGTGTGCGATGATTTTATTTAAAGGCATAATATCACGGATATTTATGGTTGTTTTGGACTAGTTCTAATTAGCTATAACGGCAAAGTACATTCACTTGACATACATAAAATCATGTTTGTACTTCCAAAAACCCTGCCACCGCTGTTTGGTAGACAAATATCCAATGCAAACCCCTGTAGTCTACTAGACAACCTGAATATGGTCGTATTTATATTTTCTTCATTATGTATATGCAAGGGGACATATAATATGCACACGAAACGTTTTCTCGCAAATCCTTCATAATTCAGTTGATGCTTCCAAGACAAAATACATTCCCCTATTTCATATAAAATACGATTTATTTTGCAACTATCGAGTGTTGGGGATCAAGTACATCACTAAATAACAACTTGTGGTTGGATAAATCGAGCGCAATTAGTCTCAGATCGAAATTAGTTTGTCCATTATCCAGGTCTATCAACTGTGATATTATGCCTTTAACATGTTTGCTATTAGTTCCTTTCTATAATCTACCTTAACATTGTACAATATATATTATTTGTTTAGGCTAAAAGAGCTAACATTTTATATATTTATTGTTAGCAATATATTTTGGTGTTTGTGACGCGAATACCTACTCTGCTACTTTATACAGCCTGAACAGTAAATAAACAGAAAACAATTGAAAGTGTTCCACGATATTATTCCTTCAAACTTAAGTATTGGACAATACTGCAATTAGTTCTAAGAGACGTTAACAAATAATAAAACAAACAAACAAACAAGCTGACAACAGTAGAGAACAGAGCTAAACACGGCGTAGAACAGAGCACACATCTCCAAATAATAGAGAAATAATTATGCGAAATAGTTCAAGATATTTACACACCACGACACGATTCCATACATATTGCATATAATATAGAGGTACAACTTGACGTATTAAAGATAATAAAATAACTATATATTTAAACAATGTACTCAGGGATGTCCTAACTATATTAAGCACAGTTACAGCAGAAAACTGATTAACAACGTGATAAAACTACCGGTTTCATATATATACTACTCAAAATTTACTACGGATCGTACCATTTTTGTAGAAAGAAAATATCCAATGACCCTGTATTGAAATATAATATAATACCACCCGTAATAGTGACCCCTAGCACATATTGAGTAGTATATATCACACCTTAGATTAAGTACTAGTATGTGAAGTTGAAAGGGGATTAATTTCAAACGAGAGAATTCCTACGAATAATACGTCCATATATTTCTGTTGGCCAGCATGATATTTGATAGGCATTCCACAGTTTCTAGTTGTTAACGGTGACCAAGTCCTTCCTCTAAAAAATAGGTTTTGCTCATTTTCCATTGGCTGTGCCATAGTGTCTTTGCATTTTATGTAATCTAAATGAAGTTGTTTTAAATAAAGTGCAGTTTCATTGCAATCTAAATTTACATCACTACTATCTCTACTGGGAAGTAGTAGGCATCATTCAATGTGGGATGGTTAGGTCACTGTTGATGCATTCCAGCCAAGAGCGTTCTTGCTGATATAGTGTCGTGTTTTAAGTGCATTTTGCAAATCCCTGACGTGATGAATATTCCCTTTTTATCTGTTTATATCCATCAGGGAGCTTCTACAAAAGGGTATGTCTGTTACAGATTGATATACCAGTTTTCTATCCGCAGACGCTCAAAGTAACCTACTTAGTATTGTATAAGATAAATGATAAGGAAGAAACATTGTGGTATGCGGCCTAAGCTGACAGTCAGCAGAACACGTGAATAATGTGATCAACATAATGTGACGTAATACTCAAGAAATCTCCTGTTTGAAGAACGTTGGCAAAACAGGCCTCTTCACTGTAATCATTAACAAATTAAAATTTAAAAAAAAAGAAAGACACAAATTTATACTGTAGGCTTTGGGTATTTATTTTGCATTCAAAATTCTACTTGAACATGCTTCGGAATATGAAGTATACAGCGTTTATCATCAACCCGGGAACAGTATTTTTACTACACACACTAATGTAGTCATTTCTTTTATTAAAATGCAAACATTAGTATTCAACAATAAAGTTCAAAACCACAATTAATTCACGCAATGTTTTTTAGTAGATGATAATTTGAAATTCTAGTGTTGCTTCTATTTTTTTGTAATCAGACATCCATAAGAAAATATCACATTTTGACAAATGGATTTTCAATATACTGTAGAACCATTGATACCATATTGAAATAAGAAAATATTTGATAACATATAATCACAAATTAGTGGTCAATACATTATAACAATACAATATTAATATGCAAACTAAAATAGACCATTTCTTAGCAGTACTACTTGGATATGAAAACTAGCGATATAGCTATATATGGTCAGGGCTTTACTAGCCCAACGTTTTTGTACCAGTAATTTACAAATATACTATGGACTAACAAGAATACAGCCATTAGATTGATGCAATGATGTTCTAGGAAAGTGTCAATTTTTTACCTGAACTGAACTGTACCACGATTAATTTCTATAATCAAAATAGTTTCAAATAACGTATGGATTGGCCCAGCGGAAATCACTCATATGCGACTCAAATACTGTGAACTATATTAGTAGAGTACCAAGGTATGTAAAAAAATATATAAATTACCTAAAGTTTGCTAATGTTGATGCAATATAAAGTATGCTTAATTGCTACAGTTATCTATAGCTATATTTTTTAATTACATGCGTGCCAACGATTTCTCAGGTGTAGTGGCAGACTTAACCCTCTCCCCGCTGAAGGCGACTTAGTTGCCCGATCACATGCAGAAATTCAACACATTGATTTTATTCAGCAGGGAGAAGGTTAAAACTATTCCACTGTAACGACTTTATATTAGCAACAACACAGCCTAGCTATGGAATTGCATAACTGAACTTGGCTGAACCACATTTTCCTACTTATTAAAGAAAATAGTAACCTAAAGTCTGCAAGAAATACGTCAAGACTGGATAATGCGTGGTCTTCAACACACCGTGAATACAAACCATTGTGCACCATTTTCTGAGTCAACCATGGACCGGCCATAGTGTTTGCATATCTTGCACACAGTTTACTGGAGTCTAGTTGAAATAGCCATTATCCAATACTCAGGAACTCTTCTTGACACACCAGTCTTTACTAGACAAAAAAAAGGCCTTGCATAACATTAGACTGCCTAACTTGAATTTACCATTGTCATCTACATAGAGGAATTTAGATTCAAGTCGAGACAATTTTCAAACCTTTTCTTTTATAATATATTTTAATTTATAAAGGTTTTCAAAAAAAAATAAGAAAAAAAAATGTTTATTTTATATACAGTGTATATGAAAGATATTTGTATCCTGATCTATAACACAGCTTACAAGACTTCTGCAGGTAAAAAATAATCCCAACAAGTAGACAAAACATTCAACAAGCACAAAGTGCAGGAACATGTATCGAAACAAGGACTTGAATATCGTGTAACTTATGGTCCCCCAACAAAAAAGTACAAAAACAGGTAGAAAAGCTACAAAAGAAAACGTGGATTGACAAGTGCCGACAGACAGACGACATTATAGTCTGTGACGACAATTACTCTCATGATCTATTGAGCATTCACAATGCTAAATTTCTCATGTTCGAATACAATATGGGCGATACCTTCACTTGACCTACACAAACCACCTTATTCTGTGACCGTGATCACAGTTATCATGTTACTGGTAGTATAGTGTCATGTCACTGTAAACAGACATACTAATATTTCAATGTGTATCTTGCCCACAAAAATTACTCCAGAATGAGCAATTATTAATTGCATATTTTAAATATTCTTCTTCTGTGATTATTCAATATTGGACCTATTGTGTTTTGAAATTGACTTGTCACCCCCCTAAAAAAAAAATATCCACATTTAAAAATAATAACAATTAAATCTCTGGATTTGACATTATTCAAATCATATGGGTTAATAAATTATTAGTTATTCTATCTTATGATAACTTCACAATGATTGTAGACTTCAAAGTAAATACATGAAACAAATTACACCAAACGTGTAAATTGTCAAATGTTGCAAATGTCAGTATAACTTCACAAATGGTGTAAACAACACATAATTACGCATGAATTTGATCTTGTCTAAAGATCATTGTGTAAATGCCTTTTCAACAAAGGCAGTGTCTTTCAATCATTATGCTAGGAATAAATGTTGTTCTCTGATACTGGGTGTAGGTCAGATCCAATATGCCATGCTTACACACTGAATAGTTACAGCGCCATAGCCACTCAATAACAAGACTTGGCAATACCAAACACATGGTTGGATGTAGAACAAACAAGAACTGGAAATTAGAATGGCAGTGTTACATTGAAATAGCCTCATGCTGTAGTTCTGTACCAAACAAATCAATAGATAGATGTAACTGTGCATTACAGACATAATTGCCGAAATTCAAGCAAATAAACTGAAAATATTTTACAGAGTGCAATTGGAACTCAAACATTGTCTCTCAATGTAGAACAAAATATCACATAAATATAGCTGAAATGCATCTGAATTCTGCTAGAAACTGAGCGATAATGAAAACATCTGATGCCTCAGTCAATCATCACAAATGAAGAAACATCAGAAGTGAATGCACACAAGGAAACAAACATGACACAGCAACATCACCTCACACAACAGCTTTACCTGTATATTACTCATACGGTACCTATCATGGTTAAAGCGCTCTTGCATTGGATTAATACACGGCTCGCGGTCATATATGTATAAAAACAAAAACTGTTCCAGCATTAATATGATGAAAACTAGAATTTAAAACATATCTTTATCAAATGTGTCTGAGAATACTAGTTATTATAAAGCCAGACCAACACAATTACTGATTCACAGATTGCGTCATCAAATACAGGAATACACAGGTATAATGCAAAAGACAACCACAGAAATAGATTGATGAGGATGAGGTTGAATGGGGTTTAGGAGTGCTGAACTGGGATTTTGGGACAAGTGCTGGATTTTGACTGACTGAAGAATGGTGAATTGAGATTTTGATAAAGACATATTTTCACAATATTTACGGTAACATGTTCAGTAATTGTTGGAGAAAACTATACAAGAAGCTACTCTAAATGATACTGGGAGGAAAGCCTGTAAACTGGTTAACCCTCCCCCTGCTGGATGAGACACTGGTACAGCTCTTTAGGGCCAGTAAAGACCAACCAACCATCCGAGGCAGGAGCAGACTGAATGAATAAATTAGTACTTTACGTCATAGCAGAGTTGTAACTACGATACATACCGTACTTCCAAATTTGTAAAAAGACTGGACCCCCAAATAACATTCAAAGTCAAATTCCTTTGATAAGTGCTACCCAGTCTTCTTGAAAAGAGAAGAAAACGTTCAACGCTCCAGTATATAAAAAAAAAACCAGGAAAATCATTTCCTCAAATATTGAACCACATCATAATCATATATAACTTTAGTGACTAAATTTATTTCCATTCTTTTCAACCAATCTTTTGGGCAGAATAGATCCACAAAACAAGTAATTAGATTGGTCTGGCCTTTTAATGATGAACATGTGACAAACGGTAGAATTAGAAACTGTATTCATGGTTATGGTGGTGACATTGTATAACAAACACAAAGCCTCAGTTGATCAAGATTTGTCAAAAGTAACGATGCCAACAAATGAACGGAAAATAATACAATAGCAACAAGATAACAAACAGAACACATATCGCATTCTCTATGATAATGAAATTTAACATGTAACAAAAAAAATCTGAATAACTGTACTTAATACCTATGGCTACAGAGGTACACTATAATGATGAAGTTTTCCCAGACAATCAGCAGTACACTGAGATTGGTACACAAGTGAAGTAACAGTCGTGAAGCATACCGTCTGACAGAAGAATTCAATACCAGTGTGGAAAGGCTTTGGTTAAATGTAAGTACAGCCGGGATCATATCTGTAGCCCTACCGGATCATTCATTTCAACACATTTGCTTTTTCTCATCTTTTCGCTAATTACAACAAACAAGAGTGTTGTTAATACAAGTAAAGATTACCACTAGCAGAATTATGTAAAATTAAATTAATTTAAAACTGCAGCTAAATATTACTTTCAATTATTAAACACTAAACTTCAAATGAAAATGTATTTCAGTAACCTATGCAACTACTTAATTTTATCTTTAGATCATAGTGAGCGAATATGGAGTTTAACGTCGCTGCGGGAATCTTTCACCCATTTGCGACGATCTTTAGATCATAGATTTTCAGCCTTGAGTTTCAAAACTTAATAGGAATCTGGGAGTTATTGTTTAAATGATATATTTCCCTTTACATCCTAATGTGAAGCAATGGGTGATGGACTTCCTTGTCCAAAGTTAGAACGAGTCGCAACAGTTCGCACATACTCCAGGGGCCCATTCCACAGAACGACTGTAGCGCTAGAGTGGCAACTCCCACGTTAACACGAGCCTACAACCCGTAGCACTACAATCATTATGCGAGCCTACAACCCGTAGCACTACAATCATTATGTGGACCAGAGGCCCAGTGTCTTGAGACATTACACGCAATGCAGAAACTGCAGTCGGACAACAATGTATACATAATATATATAGATATGCATTTCTCTACAAGCAACTTCCTCTATATGTTCAAGACCATGTCTTACGTACACACATCTTATGGAAAGGATAATTCGTTTGTTTTAAACTGCATTTGATCCTGTAGTCTACAATAGAAGATATAAATGTTCCATAACAACATATGCTCTTATATACACTGTATGTACAAAGTTTTCAATGATAATAATGTAGAAATAACGGTTACATATCTATGTATATATCAAAACGAGAATGAAAATTAATAAAGACAAGAACATCTACATCCTTTTGGTGAAGGCCAACTATTTCAAATTATTTGTATTTATTTATTTTTTATTATTTTTCAAATAGGGATTATTTTTAATTGTCCCCGACCACCTCTAAAGTATATATATATCAATGACAGCAGCCTTCAACTCCTTCACTAGCTAAGTCTTCAGAAGTATTAGTATGATGGAAGTTAGCCGACAGTCAAAAGGATGCTAGGAATCACCAACAGATGATATCCAGGGACACTGGATGGTAATGTAAATTTCAACTATGATAAAGGATTATGCATTTGGTTGGGCAAACATTTGATTGCGCGTTCATTGATCACAGTTGAAGGTCTCAAACAGTAATGTTTGCCACTCACTGGCCATAGAGTTAATATGATTACATAGTAGTAGTAGTAGTAGTAGTATGCATTTGTAGCTACTTGCAAGAATACATTGATTAAATTAGTAGTTTTCGTCGCAGCGGGAATATTTCACCCATACGGGACGACATGAATATATTGATTATAGGATATTTTACTACCAACAACCCCTCAACACATTTTTCATGTGATATGTAAGCATACATACTATAATCGTCCAGATTACTACATGATGATATACCTTGTGTAGAACCAGTCCCATCGACATCCAGTGAACACATTTTAAAAAAGATAATGCAGCTACATCACAGTTCAATCTAACGTTCAGTAGACCAATGACTAAAAACATTCGTCACCAGATAATTCAAATTCCACTTTTCACCTAAGTATATCATCGACATGATTAGATAAATATCAATGACATCCAAAAATCTTTCATCGACTTTGTTGTCAAGCTAATGGACAAGTAGATCTACCCGTCAAGACTTGTCAAATCTACAATACTAAATGTAACTGCAGTGTCTACCAAGGGACATAACTGGTCTACTGGGTGGGGGTGGGGTAAAAAAATAATTATCTGCCCCTGGTAAATGTACTGGCCAGTATCTAATCCTGTATGCGAATCTGACTAAGCGCTGTGCGATTGTGAATTACTAGAGCCTCATTTTGATTTGAAAAGTTACCTATGAAGAGGATATTCCATCTCAAAATTCCAGCTTGACAACAAAATTGGATTTAATAAGTAACATGTTTTTTTTAAAAACTTTCTGTAATCATTTTAATCACATACTGTAAGTGGAATTCTTCTGGCAATGCAATGTTTTATTTGCAATTCTACTGAAGGTATATATATGCTTATAGGGTTGGTTAGGCACGGAGCGGCATTTCCCTCTGGGTGTCGATGGGATCGATCCATACCCCAAAGACCTTTGATAGTGACAGTTGAGTTTACGCAAGATCTATCACACCAGCTCATGATTAAACTGAAAACAAATATGAATTTACAGCAATAGAAAACTGGCATTCACTTTGATCAGATTAAAGTATTATATAAATTAACTGGCATTCACTTTGATCAGATTAAATTATTATATAAATTAAGTGCTTGTTTTCAAAGAAACATTTCATGACATTTCAAATAATTCTGGTTTACTTGGTCAAACAGGAAACACACAAAAAGAATCGCACAGGGAAAGATTTGGACAATTGTGTGATTTGGGGATACAGTATTTCTTCATGTTGACATCATGAGCTCCAATTTGGTAACTGTAGTGGGTTTACTTTGCTTTGGTTGGATATCCGTTGATAGGTCGGTCGGTCGGTCACTACATCACTACATCCGATGGTGCTTGCACACAAATGTCAGTTCTGTTCACACCTAAAACACAGCACCTGCAAGCTGGGTAAGCAAGACGTCGACAATTGAATTTTTCTCCATTTGCAGATGCATACTGGCACTGGATCTATACTCCTCTTTGCGGGAGGGCGGGCGTGGCAAATACATACTCTAGTAATATTTCAAAATAAATATTTCAAAGCACTCATATATATATTAATTCTGTTACGAAGTCTGGAAGAATTCAAGGGAGGAAACTCTGTGTGACCGTAAATGTCTATGTTGTAATGGTGGGTGGGAATATAGATATAACGAATGCTCTCTGCTTCAGTTTTCTTTAAAGCTGGTTGGTTAGTGCCTGACCAATCGCCTGTTCCGATGTCCGGCTGACCAATCAGACTCGATGAATTTTAGTCACGGCCATTCAGATTTGAAAGAACACATCAAACTGACCAATGAGGAGGACCAGAAAGACCTCTCCCCACCCACCACTTCTTCACTGATGAGCAATGGGATACCGATCAATGTTTGTTTTCTTTGGGAGCCCGCTTACACGGCAGTGGAACTTTTGGGTTTGTTCTTCCCTCGCCGCTGAGCTAAGCCTGAGGCACCGACTGGTTCTAGCACTGGTTTGGGAGCATTACTCAATGCTTTGAATGTGGCAGCGACAGCTCCCTGAAACACACCACCATTGTGTACACCGGCCAGTGAAGACATAACATATGAAAGAGACAGACATTAATTACCGTAAAATGCAATTAATATTAATATATTTGTGATTTAAAGGCATAATATCAGATATTTATGGTTGTTTGGGACTAGTTCTTGGCCATGAGGTCGCTGCACGACGCTCTTGTAGTGCTACAATAGTTGTAACTGGTCTCCCGCCACAATAGAAAGTGTTGACATTACAATAGTTGTAGGCTACAAGAGCGTCATGCAACGGGCACCATATCTGCAAAGTACATTCACTTGATATACATTAAATCATGTTTGTACTTCTAAAAAGCTTTATACCGCTGTGTGCTTGACAAATCATCCCCACTGCAACCCCAAGATAGACAACCTGAATATGGTGATTTAATATTTATAAGCACAATATCTCTGCAAGACTGCACTCCAATGATTTCATCCATTATATCTGCAATACTACTAACAATAATGTGAACAGTTATCTTGCGCAAAATCCATTCTTCAGTCAATGGATCAATGTGCACTCATTTCATCTTCTTAACACCCTAAGGAGTATACATCAATGGGACAGGTTGTTGTTGTTGTTGATTTGGGGTTTAAAGTCACTTTCTAGAATCTTTCACTAATATGACTTGTATGCATATGTACTGCTAGACTAGTCTGGATTTCCACCAGTTTTTATAGTGCTAGTTCACTTAGAATATCATGTCGCAGATAGAACAATGATACCCCACTCAGACACAGTATACTGACTCAGAGCTGGCCAGTCCTTGCTTTACCCATTTAATGCTGAGCGCCAAGCAGGGAAACAACAAGTACCACCTTTTAGCGTTTTTTTGTATGACGCGACCAGGGATCGAACCCATGACCTTCCGCTCTCCGGGCCGACGCTCTAACCATTACGCCACGAAGTCGGCTAATGGGACAGGTAACTTGACAACTACTCTCACCTTGAGCTGAGCATCTTGAATTGTGAGTCTGAAGTTGGGCAAACTGTCTCGTTGTGCAATCCACGGGTTCTTTAACACCTCCGTGGCTGTAAGGCGACAGTGGGGATCCACGTGCAGCATTCGCTGAACCAAGTCCTGAAAGTCGACCCAACAAAAGTGAGCGAGATTATTTTACGTCACTGTGGGAACCATTCACCATACACAACGATAATCGACCAAAGATTAATAATTTAAAATAAGCCTGGGGTCTATGCATGACCCAAGCCACGTCCAAATGAATCCAACCCCTGGACCAATAAATGGATTTCCACGGATCTGTAAACTCATATTTGAAATGACGATAAAAGAAATACTCAAAGAGCCCGAGTCCTGATATTTTGGAGACTTGTTCTACTTATGTTAATTTATTAGAATACACAAATCTTTCAGTGATAATTTAAAAAAAATCATTTAGAAAATTTCCAAAATCAATTGCCGCCTTTTTCGTGAGAATGGGTGTATTACATGCTACTGATAATTGGCCTGTTCGTTTTGTCACTTTTCTCATTCGGAATACATTCGGAATGCATTCCGAGTGTTCGATTTGTACCAAAGTTAGCATTCGGAATATCTCGAATACATTCAATGCGTTCAATTTTTATTTCCGAATAGATTTTTCTATTCCAGAATAGCATACTGGAATAGTATTCATGTGCAAAACGAACAGCCCAAATGAAACACACGGAAGCTACTTACTTTGGCCGGTGCAGAGACAGAATCCCAGTTTCCCCCAGCTAAGGTAAACTTGCCCTGGCCTATCCTAGCCAGGATGTCATTAGGTGTGTCATTGGGACCGTTGGCAAATGGTGTGTGCCTTTAAAAATAAAAAAGTCACAGAAAGGTCAAATAAGCTTATTCTAAAAATACTTCAGAATCATGTCTGTTGCTTGTATATAGGGAAATTGCTAATATAATAGTGAAAGTTAGCATACCCAGCCAACATAGTGTAGAGTAGAACACCTAAGCTCCAGATATCACAAGCAGCATCGTAGCCTTGCCGTTTCAAAACCTGCAAACAAACAAAAATTGCTACATCATTCAAATGAAATATGATGTTAACAGCTAAATCAAATATAGACTGAACAAATTGTCATTTAAAAACTTCAAGACTTGTCAATTGTTCTCAAGTTCAGTGTTTAAAGCGACCTTCAGATTGTTTCACTTGTATTTATATCAAGCCAGTGTTTTGCAGGGGAGTTATCATGGACTTTAATGTCGCTTCGGGAATCTTTCACCCATTTGCAACTTTGGCAGAAGGAAATCTACATAAACTGTAGAGCTTAGTATTGCAGTAAAGCTGCTACAACTGAGAAAATCAATGATTAAGACATCAGTGCATCCTATGAAAAGTGGCACTGGAAACTTTTGATTGATTGAGTTTTTCATCACAGTGGGAATAGTTCACCCATACGCAGCATTTTAAAGTTAACTGCCATGAACATTGGCAGCCACATGCACCACACTATCTATCTATCCCCACCTCTGGTGCCACAAAGTTTGCTGTGTAGCAGGGGGTCATCAGGAGGCCGTTCTCAGCCCGCAGCTGCTTGGCAAAACCAAAGTCACATATGCGCAGGCTTTCTGGTGAGCCAGAGTCGTCAGAATATAGGATGTTGGAAGGTTTCAAATCGCGATGAACAACCTAAAATATAAACAATTGAAATTGTAATTGAAAATTAAACTAAAATGTTAAAACATTAAAACATTAAAACAAACAAACAAACAAATGAATAAAATAATAAATTTAAAGAAAATAAATAAATAAATAAAAATAAATAAATAAATAGAAAGAAAATAAATAGAAAGAAAATAAATAGAAAGAAAATAAATAAATAAATAAATAAATAAATAAATAAATAAATAAATAAATAAATAAATAAATAAATAAATAAATAAAT
>JAVCKZ010066055.1:0-14544 GCA_034780755.1 Lepetodrilus elevatus
ATGTATATTTACGCCGGACGTAAATCAAGACTTAAAGCACATGTAACTCCGTCCGGCGTAAATATACATCCATTTCGTGAAACGCAGGCTCGAAGACTACTTATACGTGTATTGTTAATTAGGTTCGAAGCTGTCATATTTCGCTGGACATATTAATTATCCCAGCGGACATCTTATAACACATTGATAATTAGTTTGCATAACACTTTTAAGTCAACAGCGCATAAAGAAACATGAAACTCCTAGCATAGTTGGATCCACCGGATAGATTTTTCAATTGAGAGGAAGTGAAACAATATCCTACTAGAAATCTCACTATCATCGCAATATTGCGACATCCGGTTGTAATGGACTACATGTAATTGTACCACAGAAAGTGTCAGTGAAGATCTACAATTGGCGCAGTAGGGATGGACATTGCATTGTTCCTAGTGGCGGTCGCTCTTTGTGCCCAGATATCGCACAGCGCAAAACGAGGTGAGTATTACACATTATATGCATTCACGAATTTGGTGCAGCACATGATGAACTGCGTCTATGTAGTTTTCAATCCAATCTTCATGCAGCTGTTTGTTTGCTTGCATTTATTAATTAGTAGCATGCTGTGTATAATAGTATACCTCATGTATGTGTATACCTGTACATGTAAGCATTAAGTAATTACTAGTAGGCTAGGTATTTTAAGAACTACATGTAGTTATAGTTCGAATTCAAACTACGTATATTTAGAAATACACATAGTAACGGGGTGGTACATTACGATCCTGCAAGCCGATGTGGTGGTATCTATTTTGGTGTTGTCCATGACATCTTACCAATTACAAGTGGTGTACGCATTCATTCAAGCACGTAATGTCCCAATCCCATCCCCTTGGTCCTCTTCTAAGTGGGTGTCATCTTGACAGTATTAGAATACTTAGTACGAGAAGCCTGGTGACCTGTCTGAGTGGCACTCACGGTGGTACCAAGTGGTGCGGGTATTGCATTCAGACAACGTGATGAGGTGGTTCCGAGTGTTACAGCTATTGTATTCAGAACACATGATGTGAGACACATGATGTCATATTCTGAGTGGTTCATCTGCTGCTTTCAGAACACATGATGTGGTTCCGAGTGGTATAATTATTGCATTCAGAACACATGATGTGAGTTTCTAAGTGGTTCAAATCCAATGTTACCTTCAGAACAAGTTCTAAGTGGTACAATTATTGTATTAATTGCATATGATGTGAGGTTCTGAGTGGTTCAAATGATGTCTTCTGAAGACGTGATGTGGTACAAGTGGTACAAATACTTCCTTCACGTGTATCACATTAAGTGGCGTTTAGTGGGACGGGTGCTGTCTAGAAGACGTGATATTGTTCACAATTAGAGGCTGTATTTAGTGCCTTCAGAATGTACGCGATACAGTTCAGTGCTGGGTGTACGTATGATGTTGTTAGAACACGTGAAGTGTTAATTGTCGAGTGGTGCAAGTGTACTGCCTTATATTAAGAATAAATTATGTGCTTCGGAATATTATGTATTATAATTACTACTTTCAGAATTCACATTATTTGTTAATTCAAGTATATCACAAGTACAGTATATGCCTGAGCGTTTATGTATGTAATAGCAACTATTGAAATGTCTTTCAAATGATACCGCATATTTGATATATTATACGGACATTCTTTCAATGCAGTATTATCCCCAGAGAGGCAAGTGGGTAGGCCTGCTACTTGCAGTTTCGTGTTATGTCGAGCGAATGTACTGTACATACAAATATACGTTTGCGTGTACTGCACAGCTGCATTGTGCTGATGACAGTTTGCAATGAGTTACATTTAATTGTCATTGAAGGAACATCTAATAATCTTCAAATATAGTGAAATTTGAATGATTGTTTACAATAGAAAAACATGTATTCCCTTTTATTAAATCAACATATTTAATATTATTCGTAGTATTACAGCAACGCTTTCAAAATATGGAATTGTTAGTTGTTCATGTTTATATAGAGACACATTGTTTATTATTGTTTCACACATTATAACTAGGATAGCAAATACAATGCAATAAAAACAGCCATATTAATTGTCATTCAGAGACAGGAACATGTGTACACTGATATGCTAGCTATAGTATATGTATCTCCACTTGATATGATGAATAGTCTAATGTATGCATGCAGGTCATACGGAACTGTCAGTGCTGATATCGGACTTTGACGGCAAGCTCTTCATCTACAACATGAAGAACAGCAGCATCACACGTATTTCTATATCAGACACCGGCCAAGGACCAGAAGCTCTGGACTTTGACCCCGTGACCTCGCAAGTGTACTGGACAAACATCCGATCTGACAAAATCAAGAGGTCAAATCTGGACGGAAGTGACGAGCACACAGTTATATCTGAAGCAGAAAGTTAGAGAATTTATTTTAGAATACCTACGTTGTTTTGCTCGATTAATAGTATACTTATTGCACTAGGATGGAGTCTACAATGCTGTATTTCACGTGGGTTGGCGTTCTCGTGTGTTTATTAATTTATTTAATTCCAACATATTTCAAAAGCATAACAATATGAAGCACATAATTATGTGTAGGCTATTCCCAATATATACAATATAATAAGTATGGTCTATATTATATAATTTAAATAATGATCTCAATGAGGTGTCTTATATTGATAAGTTGAGCTCAGCTGTTTAAGTTGTCATCACAGCAACTGAAATCATTAACACTTGTTTGTAGCACCAAGAGGAATAGCTATAGACCACGTCAGAAGACTAATGTTCTATACAGAAGAGAAATTAGACTTTATAGGCCGAGTTAACTTAACATCAAACAATCAAACGATTATACTCAGGACAAAAATGGACCGACCGTTAGCTATCACTTTGGATGTTCACAAAGAGTAAGTATGGCCAAATTAATGTAATTATTAAATTTGAATCCTAGTAAACTATAGTACTGTTTTTGTGTGTTGTTGTGTTGTGTGTGTGCGCGTGTGTGTGTGTGTGTGTGTGTGCGTGTGTGTGTGCGTGTGTGTGTGTGTGCGTGTGTGTGTGTGTGCGTGTGTGTGTGTGTGTGTGTGTGTGTGCGTGTGTGTGTGTGTGTGTGTGTGTGTGTAGAAACATAATGAATTTAATACAAATTGTAAATTACTAGTATATAAAGGTGATTTTTATAAGTGTATATAAGGCACATATTCAACGGCATGTATAAACCTTAATTGTACTACACACTCTGCTCTATTTCAGAATAATATACTGGAGTGATATCGGCTCGCCATCTAAAATTGAATACATGTCCTACGACAGCACAAACCGGACAATATTGCTCTCAAAAGGGCTGAAGTGGCCTATAGCTCTAACACTTGATGACACTCGTGAGTAAGGCTTCAATATGCATGTATTAACTATTTAGATTTGAGCTCAATTGTTCAGAATGATCACACCATGATAACATGAGATCTCCATTTAATTTAACTGTGTTGGCATAATTGGTATCCACATCTTCCATATATTAGGTGTCCTCTTAGGTGTTCGGGTCAGGAAACCTAACATTGGTGCTCAAAGATACACCAGGACACCCGAGGTAAAAGTGTCCTGCCAGGATCCTGTTATAAATCTGTTATATTAGTATCCTAGAACAGGACACCTAACTTAGGAACAGGACACCATTTCCTAGATTGCCTATACTCTCTTTCCATCTTGATTTGGAGTCCTGTGAACAGGGTATTCATTATTCGTGTCCGTTCACAATAGTTATATTGTTCTTGTACTATATAATGTTAGTATAATATTGAATTATGTTGTTGTCGTTAGATTAGTGTTCTTAAAAAGTACCACAAACATGTACACACATTGCGAGTGTGGACGTTCTAGTAACCGCCTTGCTAACCACGATAAAGTAGATCATTTACATTGCATTTCTACCAGGGCAAAAGTTGTTCTGGTGTGATGGAAGCCGAAAGAAGATTCAGTACATTGACCTTGTCAGCAGGGAGATAACTCTTGTCATATACAAATATGGCACCCACTATTACGACCTAAATTTCGTCGATGGGACTCTATATTTCGTGGACTTGAATACAAGGTGAGCATGACAAAGTTTGCTTCCGTTCGTCTGTACTGTTTTGAGAGAGATGTTATTGATACGGGTTGTTGAACACGAGAACAGATGTAGACTACTAGATGGCATTGGCTGTGCTACTAATGGACATGTTAGATTGTTACCACACCGACCAGAAAGTAATCGTATTTATTGACGCCAATCCGAGATCGTAATAAATGCGCGAATATCAATAATAGTATTCACATTGTTGAATACAATCTTAGTAACATGTTTGTTTTTCAGAAATGCATTCCAGTCGATCTCTGCCAGCGGGGGAGGAGTACGAACATATTCGTTTGGGCTAACAATGTCAAAATGGAGGAAGATTCGAGTTATCAAAACCTTAGGTGTGTATTATTTCACAAAACTAATTTCAGACAAATCAGTGGCTGATAATCCAAGCAAATCGACTCATTAATTACTGAATCTGACCATTTTAAACTCACCAATCTCATTTCAGTTTAATCAGGCAATTTGTAAAATATAAGATAAATTACAAATTGCCTGATTTTAGACATTGACTGTAGCATATAGACTAGTTCTATTTGGATCACTAATTATTGCTATTCTATAATAGTCTCTATAGTGGATATAGGGCATTGTTTCTCGAAGCTCTCACATCTACTACGAGACCATGTCCACTCTTGTAGCGATCTCTAATACATGGGGATCGTACACTTGTACAAGAACGCTACATGGTCCCATAGTGGATATGATCATGAGAGCTTCGAAAAACGATACCTAGGGGAAAAGTTCCCGAAACCATCTTATAGGCCTCGTAGCCACATTCTGTTTTAGGAAGAGAGCCCAATCGCACGGGGCTCTGATATAGCAACAGTAAGCAACAGTAAGTTCTGACATAGTGACCTCTATACCACGACGAGGGACAGCTTTCCATCTCCGAGTTCTGCAATGAAGTTTAGAGTTACCTGTAAATAGGAAACAGCAATATACAGTATGCGCATAGCCAAGACAATCGGGGTCACTGGTATAAACAATGATGCAATCTATAACCTACAGTAAAAAGGTAATCTATCCATAATTATGTTCCAGTGTGTGACGACATGTCTTGGGGCCTGGACTGTACGAAGAACTGCGGGAAATGTATCGGTGACCAAATCTGTAACCAGTGGGATGGACGGTGTCCACGCGGATGTAGACCTGGTTATGATCCTCCAGCGTGTATTGATGGTAAATATGTTTCCTGATACATTTGCTTATATTTTAATTTTGTATTTTTATTGTCTCGCGATATATTATTGTTTACAAAACTATGAACATTTTGAAAATGAATGAGACCTGAGGAGAAGGTAGCTTGTTTCTCAATATACCTGTGTAGACAAATCAAATGTACTTCCTTTTAGGTAAATAAGTTTGACCATGGCATACAAGTTTATAAATCGTCAATATAATTAAAATTAGATACGAAAGTATCCCTCCAAATATATATTTGATATTGACATACGCTCAACAACGTTGGGAGCGAAACTTCGTATCTATACATCCTGAGTGTATGCTTTTAAGCTAGTAGTACGTCATTATAATTTGAAATGCATCCTCATCGATCAGCTGGTCAACATGCAATACTAGTATCCTCTTTTCATCCGGTCGTGCATAGACACTAATGGTAGTCATTCAGCTATAGCGAGTATAAGTGATTCAGCTCTATGTTTAGAATTTCGATGAATATATCCCATCAATCTACGACTTCCGGTGATAGGCAAACATAAGTACTAGGCCTTAGGTTGACTAAAACTCCAGAGAAAATCGTAATACGCCGTTACAAAGGTCGTATACATAAATTTCTGTTTGATTCAGAGATGAATCATGTTGTTCAGCATGGTTCATGCGTAATAAATCGGTGATGCAACGTAAGGTACGTAAACAAGACAACAGCCATGCACATTTCACCTAGAATTCGCTCCATGTTGCCACGTATATACCTCCTATAGTTCTGGTATGATAAATGGCTGGACGAGCACGTACGTTCCAAACTTAGACATAAATATTAATAATAATAACAACAACAACAACAATAATAATAATACGTTCCAAACTAAGACATACATATTAATAATAATAATAATAATAATAATAATAATAGCGAACGAGCAAACAAGGATTTGCCTTAAGTCATATTAATAATAATAATAATAATAACAACAACCACAACAACAACAATAATAATTGATAGTGTATGGCAAATGCGCATCAGTTATATATATATATAAAGTTTGCTATTATAAGAACATTATCTAAGCAGTAATAATGTTGTATTTTATTTGGTTGATATTTTCAGCTTGTCGTACTGGTTTCTATGGAGACGGCTGTAATTCCACCTGTGGTCAATGTCACGGTGAGGTCACGTGTGACACCGAGACTGGGTTCTGTCTGTATGGATGTGCAGCTGGTTGGGACGGCACGTACTGTACTGAAGGTAATAGTGTGTACTCCCCAGGTTGTTCAGATGGAATGCGAGTTTACGTTGATCCATTCACCGGGATAGTAATGCAACGCTATGAGTATATATATGTACTTATCTGGCATGTTGTACTAGTAATTATATAATGTATGTTTGTACATCAAGCATGTTGCCAGATTATCATTGACAGATCAAATTGCCTTCCTTATATTCGTATGAGCAATACTAAGTATGAAATAGGAATGTATTGGATAACGTGACATTCGAAATTACTCTAAACAGCTTTTAGGGGAATAGCATTAGGTCAGAAGATTCAAGCCTACTGATGATTTTGATATTGAGTATTAGACATATTTTGTATATAAAGTTAGAATTATCTGTCTGTTGGAGACTTTATATACTGTTATGTTGACCATTTATGGAATGTATACGCTGCAGCGTGTACTGGTGGGACGCATGGCCGGAAGTGCGAGTCGACGTGCGGTCACTGTCTAGACGGAAGCAGTTGTGACAAGCAGACGGGGAACTGTCCTTCCAACTGTGAAGCTGGCTGGCATGGGAAGCAGTGTAAGAATGGTGAGAAGAAGCTAACACTGTACAACTATACGGTTAGGCTAGTGCTTAGTGCTAGTGTTAGTGTTATAGCCTATATAAAGTGCCTCCAGAATCATACCTGGGGACATATTCTCGAAACGTTTTTTATAATATTACTACGAACTGTTCTTAGACTAAGAGTTTCGTAAAATAAAAAGTTTCGAGAATACTGGTTGTCAACGGATCCAGCAGGTTCTTCTTTATTTAATCCCAAACACTGAATTAATCATTGTTTGCTCATAATATTGTGCTCTTTTAAAGGTTCATTCAGTGCCTAGACGATTACCATAGTTTTCATTGACTGTCTTATTTTTGCTAATATTAGCAGACACAATTGAAATGTTTTTATCAGTCTAGTTTTGCTAACCTGTAGTCTGGCACAAGTAGTATTTTTAATGCAACTTGATTCTAAATTAATATTTCTTAGGTTGATCATCAGTTGCCTTACCTGTAGTTTCTTTGATGACATATGTTAGAATACATTATCTTGTATCCGACATGTTCCGCTTTCAGAATGCTCAAATGGTACATTTGGTGTGAACTGTCAGTATATTTGCCAGTGTGGGGATGGATCTAATTGCAACAAATTGACTGGACAGTGTCCTATAGCTAGCACTACACAGAGAGGTAATGTACACGTATACTTGTAACAGTTTATAGTGAGAGATATAGGCATAGACAGAACGAGCGTAGTGCTACGATATTCTAAGTGAATTAGCGTGTAGGAGTTACGATTCTCATAAAGCTACGATTGTTCTGTGGTACGGGACCGAGAAAAATACATCATCATAGTCTCTATAAAGTTAAAATGACTTTTTGGGAAAGTTTCTCGGAGGTCTCATAACCACCATTATACATTATATAGTCTCATTTCCACCATTAGACATTATATAGTCGCATTTCCACCATTAGACATTATATAGTATTATATCCACTATGAGACCATAGCACTCTCGTAAATGTCAGATCGCCATGTAGGATCGTTATATAATAGAAGAGCGCTTGTATGATATAGATACAAGAGCTTCGAGGAACGATGCCTTATTTCGCATGTCATATTAATTTTGGCACGTGTCTGTGCCTCATCTGTGAAATCGTTGGCACGTGAAGACCCCGCCTGCAACTATAGGCTATATTTCAGGATGTCCAGTAAACAGGTATGGGTCAAACTGCAGCCAGGTGTGTGGTCACTGTATGGAAGGACTCCCGTGCGATGTAGGTACAGGACGTTGCTTGACCGGATGTGACAAGGGATGGAAAGGAGACATGTGTACAACAGGTACCTTTCTTTTTACAACGACATCTAGTGTATTGAAGTCATGAGACCATCGGGAGTAGTACCGTAATTTACAAGAGACACAGTACGTAGTTAAAATGTATCGTATGTTATTTTTGTTCACGCCATTTTTTCCTACGATACTTAACATAAGCGTTTACTAGTAAATGATATCAATAAATGGTAATACCATTCATCGAGATTGTATTCACGTGTCCGTTGTGTTTACTTGTTGCTTGCAGAATGTCCTGTTCGTAGATTCGGTTACAACTGTTCCGAGGTGTGTCAATGTGCCGACACTCAGGTGTGCGATAGTACTAGTGGGCGTTGTTACCCAGGACCTCGGACAGAGCAGCAGGTGGTCTCGCAAAGCTACTACAGTGGTAGGTTACACGGTGTTACTGCATCACCGTCTAGCTCTACACAGCTCTACATAGGTCCCGGGTTCAAATCCCGTCCCTGGAGCCCGGCATCAATGCTGACGAAAGTTACCTTTCTGGCGCGATCATGATGGCTTTCTCTACCGTGTCATTGTCTCATAATGTAGAGCATCAGTGTTGTGTTATATAATTGTTTGTCTTTCTTAACTATCTTCAAAAGTTCCCATTACATTGGCATATTGTATTGATGTACATGTAGTGTATATAATGCAGAATTAAAACGTATGTGTTACACCATTCTGAAATTACCATCTTCAATGAAACAAACTGTGTTAATTAACATGTAAAAATATAGTAGCATGCCATGGTACCAGGACATATGTCAATAGTGACAACCACCTGTTTTGATAGCATTGTTGCATGACGTTCTTCACCGCTATTGTTGCAGACACGCCCGTGACCTCTGCACTATGTGCGGTGATAGTTATCCTGACAGTTATTCTGGTCGTCCTCATCGTCATCGTGTACAAGAAGAAGAGGTAATTTATACATATATATAATAGGATACTAACCGAGCTTCCATTTCATATCAGATGTATGCCAGAGTGACATCTATAATTATGGCACGAGGGCATACATCTGACACGAAATAGAAGTGAGGTTTGTATCATATTTCTTACCCAACGTGTGAAAGTACTACGTAGGGCTAGCATCAATATGATTTTGATCAAAGGTAATCAGATTACATATATACCACCCTCAACTTCAATATGATACCTCTGCGGATCATGGTACAAATCACAAATCTTGAATCTGTAACACCAAACCAAGGTGCGGATGGTAGCGCAATATAGTAGTCAAATAAATCATCTTATTTAGGAACCAAAGGTATCCGGCATCAATATTCGGCCCGATGGTGCTATGATGGGTCTGTACTGTGGCAGTTCGTAGGTTTACTGCAACATGCATGGCTTCGTGCGTTGCAGAGATTAGGGTGGTTTTCCATTGACAGTGCTGGACGCACATTCTGGACAGGGGGCTGCTCCTTTCTAGTTGTTCTGTCTGTACTTTCTGTCCGACGCATGCGCAATTACCAAGGATCAACATCGTACAGTTTAACTTCTTCCTGTGGTACATTGAGCCGTATACGCATTTCTGTTTTCAGTGAAAAATAAAGAGGGTTCATTAACTTGTCCTCTAAGTGAAAAAGTATCTGTATCTTAGTTAGTACCATCATATATGTTCGATACTACCCGAATTAATAATAGTCTGTCAGTACCATCCGCTGATCCCACGTTTACTGGAACATTCAGCGCTAAAAGCTAAAATTGTATATGGGAATTTGTGAACAAAACCTTAAGTTAAGCATTAGTTTATGCTAAAAAACATGTTTGTTATTAAACGTTCATGTTAATCTTAATTCATTCTAATTACTACACGTTTCTATAACTCAACTTATGTGTCGTATGACAATGTGTACAATATGTTGCTTAAATTATCCAATAATTATTATTAACAACGACAAGGCTACAACATTTTCTCACGTTTCCACTTATCGTGTTAACAGTCAAACAGGCTGGAGCCGAAAACATTGAAGCTGTAGACGCATCATTAGTGATAAGCTATGCTGACAGTAATGTAAGTAAATATGCTGAGCGCAAATCGCTTTGGAAGGGTACAGAAATAAGTGATGGTATTCAGCTTGTAAACCTCAAGGAAGTGTCTGTCTCGTCGATACCGCTGTGTGCAGAATATCTGTGGTGTATTTATAATACATGTGTAGTAAGCATCTCTGAACATCTTTGCTAAGCGCTATTTGCCAGTGGTTATTGCTGCTGCTGCTTCTGATGTTTATTGCAGTAAGTAGTAGTGATGGTTGTGGTCTGGGTGGTGGTGGTAGTAGAAGTAGTAGTAGTAGTAGTAGTAGTAGTAGTATGCATGGTGGTGGTGGTGGTAGTAGTAGTAGGCCTAGTAGAATAAGTAGTAGTAGTGTTTTGTTGTTATTGGTGGCAGCAGTAGTAGTAGTCGTAGTAGTCGTAGTAGTAGTCGTAGTAGTAGTAGTAGTAGTAGTAGTAGTAGTACATCATCATCATCATTATTATTATTATTATTATAACTATTCTACTATCACCAGTATATCGCACAAGGCTCAGATAAAATCAAACATACATTCATTAACCATCGAGTAACTTACATAAGTATTTACAATGTCATTTAATTTCACAAAGTGTACTGTAGAACAAGTTAGTTTTGAGTATTATTATAGCCCCACTGAAGTGACAGATATTTGTAGAACTATTTATTTGTGTTATATATTGACGTTGCACAATATCTTATCATTATCAATTGATAATATATCTCTATTATATCCTTATTAACTAAAAGACACCAGTGTGTGTATCAGTATAAAGCATGCACTACTAGTATATTAATAGACTGACTACCGATACAAACCAAATAAGTTACGCTTTGAAGACCTCAAGAGTGTCGTGTGTCTAATGGAACCGCATATGATTTAGTAGGAGGACATAGGAGGTCAAGGGTCGTTTCAGTGTAGATTGAGGAGCATCTGTCGTGGACTACACTGAAAGGACTACACTGAAAGGACTACACTGAAAGGACTACACTGAAAGGACTACACCGTATCGAGGATTAACCTTGCCATCGACTGAAGTATTTCATGACACCGAACTCTGCCATGAACCTAAAAGATTATTTACGTTTGTCGATGTAGTTTTGTGTCGATTTGTTTTCTCTACCTAAACCGCCTTGTTATTGAATTGTACACGTTGGCACCGATATTATGAAACGTTTTGAAGTACGATTTCATAATCAAAGAGTTTTGTTAACAAATTCCTGTATGAAATTTTAGATTGAGCGTGAAACTTCATAATCTCGAAGCCATGATTACTTCTTAAAGAACATGCATTACGCTGATTCTTTCCATCTATATATAAAAGACATACAAGTACGGTTTGATGACATATTTCATGGTCAAAAGTATTTTACCTGAAGGTATGTAGCCTACATTTGATTTGTCTACACAAGTGTATAATGCGCAACGAACTACATTTTCTGCATGTCCCACTGGTTTTCAATATTTTCTATTGTATATTTGTATCTCCACGTATTACAAGTGCGTTTAAAAATCGTCTACTTCCGATCCTGGCGATACATCCCTGAAGTACATTTTCATTGTTTCCCCGAGATGTTATAGAACAACCTATTATAACTATTAAACGTATTTGGATAGTCTCGTGTCTCGATGTAATAATCATTGTTTTCAATACATAATGGTCATTGCTCCTAGGGGCAGGATTACATATGTCATTAAGTATTAATATACTAGTAGACATTAATGTAATTTGGGGATCTCGCGTCTAAACGAGACTATGTTATTGTGGTTCAATGCAGACGGTTTTCTCACAGAGGGTAACTACGGACCGCTGGTTGGTACGATATTATGTAATTATCGGAATAATAAACCTTTGAATATTTTATTTGCAAGAAAGAAGTCCATAAAAACAATTTCCCAAATCATACCTTTTTGTAATGTAGCTTGTGAACTGTAAAATACGTTATTTTCGTTTCAGTAAGAAAGGTTCCATTTCTGTGATAACATATATGGATATACTTCATGAAGTTATCACGTTAGTTGTCGTATTAACATGAACATAGCAATACAGACTTGTGATTGAAATATCGATGTGAAGTCCCAGTTCCAATGTATTCTCTAGTATAGTGCCAACCAGCTTAACGATGGCCACTACAACACATGTCGGATATTCACATAACACAAAACCGTATCAGAATCTAAAATGCCCTCACATTAAAGTTTTATAGTTTTATCTGTGTAATTCATGGCATTTCAATGTGTAGGACTACTCAGGATTCAGATTAGTACATCTCATTGGGTTGCATTTCCAAGAAATTGTCCTTAATACTTCCCCCTCTACAGTCAATATGTTCGAGTGTTCAATGAGTCGCCCACATGTAGCTAAGTCCCTAGATCTGAAAACTTCGTTACCAGTAGCAATAGTAGAATTCCACCCCCTTGGAGACGTAAAACGTTCCCTACATTCAAGATGATTTACTCTCCAGGGATAGCATTTATATCATGTTTGAGCAGCGAGGTTTGAAGTTATTGTAATTCACATCGCTTCACAGTAATGCGATTCTGCCTTGTTGCTTAAAGTTTCAAATTGAATCTTCCACACTAGTGACACAAAACACTTTTACAAATAACTCAATAAAAGAAATACAATTATAGCGTTTTCCGGAGGGACCTAAGCCCTTGGAGAAAACCCTCGAACGGTTATAACCGCAAATATGTCAGTTTTCCTACATAAAAGCGATAATAGCATTTCTCTCGCGCGCACTGAAGGCATTGGATGATACACAGCATCGCGCGGACCTGAGAGAGAGCAACCCCTCTCCGCACGCTAATTGGATTGCCTAAACGTCCGCCATTTACCCAAACAATATTGAAGTTGGGGCTTCATATTTCTCGCATCGTCGGCCATAATTGTGCTGTCAGCGGTGCCGGGGGAAAGGAAACTCCCTTGGTGCCCTGAGACATCATGAATGTATTCCAAATTACAACGTTTTCTGCATTTTTCTGACAGTAGAATTGTCTTGAGAGACGAAATACCGTCATCGTGATGCAGACCATAAACTCTTTAATTCTGCTGGGTGGGCTAGATTGGCACGTGACGGGAAAGAAAGAGATCCTTTCCGATACTGTAGGTCCCGAGGGTGCGAAATGAGTATTATATCTGTCTAACCTCCTAAAAAGTAACACCTCTAGTTTGGCTGGAGGCTGGCACTTTTCCCGTTCGATCTGCTTCATTGCATGTAATAACTTGACTTGGACGTACTCTGTCTGTCATCTTTAGGCACGCCATCTGATTAATTGGCGAGCGATGAACTCAGATAGGTCAGCTTAAGTTACGAGTAAATCAATATTGTTTTCTGCACATACTGTCCATCGGAGAATCAAAATCTGTTCGAAGCGATTTTTGTAAAGGAACGTTATTTTCAGTATATGTTTGTGGACATAAAAGTAAACATAGTTTGACTTATGTGTTTCTGTTCATCTATGTATACATATTACTCTGATATTGTGTGAAAATGTTGCAACGAAACTAAGTATCTTTACCATAACTGCATTAACTGGTGTGTGTTATGTTAGAGCTGTATGATGTATTACTAGTAATATATCGATTATGTCACGGTTTGTTAGTCCAGAATTCAATATAGAGGTTCAAGATAGTAATATCAACTGACAGCTCTTGTGACGAGTAGCAGTAGGTTATTGTTGCATTGAAAGCAATGGCTTCTATCTGTTGGTTTCCATACATAAATAATGCTAAACAACGATGTTAATTAATTAAATTTAACATTACTAATGAACAGAAAGTGTGAATTATTTGTTCTTAGTGGTGCACAATATATTTGTTCAGGACAAAACAAATATAACTTTTGTCTCGTTCTCACTATATTCTCCCATCAAACCAAGATACTTGCAATATTATACCGGAAGGAAACTTACTGTTGTTGGGAGTATTAAGTACCTATTATTGGGATACGAGTCCAGGACAAAACAAATATGACTTCTGTCTCGTTCTCACTATATTCTCCCATCAAACCAAGATATGTCGCAATTATACCGGAAGTTTCAACTAATATAAGAACAGGGGTGCGTTCAAGCTAGAATACATGAATACAATACTTTTTCCTACATGTATTGCTCGTTGAACGGCTTCGTGCA
>JAVCKZ010066066.1:0-38956 GCA_034780755.1 Lepetodrilus elevatus
CTCTCTCTCTCTCTCTCTCTCTCTCTCTCTCTCTCTCTCTCTCTCTCTCTCTCTCTCTCTCTCTCTCTCTCTCCCAGCCCCCATCCTATGCTAGCACCCCCGCCATCCAATCACCACCCCACAACGACCGCCATCCCATCCTATACAATCCCATTTCAAACCCTATTTTGGACACGTACACAGCAATGTGTGATTATGCCGTCAACAATGGTATACCTGTCTTGTGTAGAGTCTTCTGTATGAATAGCGATGGAGGCTCTCTTATCCTCTCATCAACGGAAAACCTCCGTAACAGAATATCAATTTTCAGACCATGAAAAGAAGCATGATGGGTACTTTTAGCAGCCAGTCAACCGTCTCCCAGCAACAGGTAGAATTAGGAAATTTTGAAAAGCGATGATTGATCCCGAGGCTCCGATTACTTTCTGTAGAATAATCCAATGACGGTTGGGGATATTTTTTCGTGCAGGCAATCGCTGCGTGCGAGTCTTTATGCGGCCGTAATCCACGTGTGTATCGTCTGGGTGCTCCAATGAAAAGCTCCCCGCTTGGTTAAACGTACACAGGGTGTTCGTTCTTTGAAGTTTGTGTGCCACCTTGTCGGAAATATATTTTAAAAGATACACAGTGTGCCTTCCATGATGTGAAAGTACGCAATTTGAAGGCCTTGTCAAAGATTTAGTGTTAATTTTC
This sequence comes from Lepetodrilus elevatus, assembly GCA_034780755.1. Taxonomy (NCBI): domain Eukaryota; kingdom Metazoa; phylum Mollusca; class Gastropoda; order Lepetellida; family Lepetodrilidae; genus Lepetodrilus; species Lepetodrilus elevatus. The sequence continues at coordinate 694 of JAVCKZ010066066.1, forward strand.
CACTTTGCTCCGCTTGACAAGGATAAAGGACGAGATCGTATGTTTAGACTTTATCCGAAGTCGGTCAATCTTAGCCGCACTGTTATCGTGATGTAAATTAGTTTTCTGAATATGAATAGAGTGGAAGAAGCGCCGTCCAAATTGATGGTTTTTTAAAACATGAAATGTCAATATTAAATAATCAAATACTATTTTCACCACAAATGTTTGCAGACGATTCATAAGAAAACGTTGTAATAAAAGAATACTGATGTTCATTTTTCATAGTTTGGGATGATGGGACAGAGTTGATTTAGTCATGTTTCAGTAATATTGCAGTGTATGGTGTGGGGTGAGAACCTGCAGTAACTGCAGTATGTCTTCTGATACAGTAAGATCCAGCAGCCAAGACTGATACAGATTGTATGTAACAGAGATGTATAGGATCAAAGTGAAGAATCAAATTGTAAATTTTAATGCATTAGAGATTTCCAATTATATTTCTACAGCTATGGAGATTCCATTTTGATACCCACACAAGTGATATACTCCTTCCTCTACCCCTATACTTAGAGAACCTCACAACCATTATTTTTATTTTTATTTATTTTATTTTATTTCTCAACCAGTATTATTAGCATTAGAGCCATCGTATCCTACACTTAGAGAGCCTCCTTGCTATTACTGTTAATAAGGATATCATATTGTTGGAGAGGTTCCCTACTCTAAATTGGTAAGGAACCTCCATTCCTGTTGCTCTTTTTCTAATTGGGGTTTAGAGCTGCTTTCAAGATTTTCACTTATATCATGGCTTGTCAGTTTATGGCAGGAGAAAACCTGCAACATCTGCAGCACTGAATGTTGCAGTAAACCTGCAAGCACCAGATGGTACTGACGGGCCAAGGATGATAACTGTATTGCCACGGTACAGACAGCCCATCCTGCCAATTTCCATCAGAAAGGGAACTTTCACGAGCATTGACGCTGGGCTCGCGGAACGGGATGTGAACTTCGGAGCCAAAGGCTGATGTTCTACCGTTGTGCTACTATCCGGACATTATCTTGTTACCACGGAACTGCAGGTTAAATAACTGGTGTCGGACATTCACATATCTTGATTGTTGATGGACCATTGATCACCAAACTTGTTGCGCAATCGTTTAACATGATAAACAAATCTCATGCAAAGTTAATACATTTTAATTAGATATCTATGTATATTGTGTCAGTAAAAACTTGAAATTGTCTATGAAACTACACATGGTTGTATTCTCAAACTATCGGACCCACTGCACCAAGATAAGTTGAAACTTCTAACAAAATGACTAAAAATAAATTTAAACGTGCACCTCAACAGGATTCTTTTTCTTCAAATTTTAAATTTTATTTATTTTTCAATGTGAATTTCAATATCAAATGTGACAATTTGTATGTATCTTTTGTATTCCTTACATTCAATTCTTAGAGCCATTCAACATATTGCTGATTTTTTTTTAATGTCATTGTAAGCAGAAGACCCCAGAATTTAATGATCAATCCGAATTCAAAGGAACAGTATCTTCTGGCAGACTTCATCAATGAAGTATGAAACCTGATACATCGCCACTGACGTTTTCTAAGGATGTACGCAAGCAGATCATCTTCAGATCTCATTAAATATTAAATTGAGGGTTGTTAGGTGTTACAGCTCTTGTCGGTTAATTCGGGAATGTTTTTTTATTTTGCGCGAGCTCACTGGAAATTTACTATGTAGAATTTCTTACAACCGAACAAAACTTCGCCGCACGAGATCCGATTAAACACGACCAATATCGACACGTAAAACCACCGTCGTCACGGAAACAAGCACTTTTCCTAATGAGGGGAAAAGAAAATTACAGGCTTTTCGTATCTTTTTATGCATGTTCGTTCACGCGTGTCAGCCTGGCTCCGAGAAAGGTAATGCACCTGTAAAACGATGAATGGGGCTACGAGAAATACGAGGCAGGAACAATGAGCGGATGTTGGTACGTATTTACGATACGGTCTACGCTTACGGTAATAACAGTACCTACTTGGCTGCCGTCGGTAGCTAGTAAAATATACGAGACTCAAGCTCACCAGGTTGAAGAAAACGCAATACATCGACATTATCACCATCTTTATGAGAACGTAATTACATCTCTTTGGTCTACGTGGGTATATACTTAGAATTCCATGAGCATTCGGTGTACAGTCGATGACTGTTTGGGGATGATCCTGTAAGCAGTATGAGGGGAATAAAATAATAACTTTGTATATATTATTAATTTTACCTTTATTCTGATAGAGATAAAATGTATAAAATGTAATGAATTTAAATTATGTAATTATACTTGAGATGTAAAATGTTTTGAAATTATCATGAATGAATGATTGATGGATGTCTAGCTCAATGACTGAAACGGAATTTACCTTTGAAAGTTCTTTAACAAAAGAATGTTTTATGTTTTTGATTTTCATTTAATCTGACTGTCCATTAATATATATAACACAGTTATGACTCATCCTGTATACTGCATGATCATAAATATCACAGTTAACCCTCTCCCTGCTGGATTAGGCATTATGCACTGCTCTTTAGGGCATGTTTGGTTGCCTTCAGCAGGGAGAGGGTTAAGCCATAGTTATTTTATTCCATGGTTTACGGATTGTTCTGAAGGTTGGAAATATTAATAAATATAATTTTATGTTTTAGCCAGTTGGTTAGGTCCAATATAAAAATAATAATAATTTGAGATTATTAAAAAATATTTAATTCTTTTATTTTGTAATCAATTCGGCAGATCCCTCAACTAGGGAATCAAACAACTATGGCCTTATTCTCAAACCTTATTCTCAAACCGACTGCATTCTGTTATCATATTCTAGTATATAACCTTCTGCTTGTAAAGTCAATGATGTTTCTCTCTTTAATGGCCCATGTTTAACTTGATGTTAACTCAAGCAAGTCAATTTTTATACGTATCCACACACACACACACACACACACACACACACACCAAAAAAAAAGAAGACCTAGAAGAAAGATTAAATAGGTTCTTTATTTCCATTGCATGTTCAGGGATCCATGTGTCAAAACTGATTCTAAACACGTCAATAGGAGCTGTAATCTGACAGTGATTTATCTGGAATATGTCGCCGTTGATGGCTGCGTCGACAGCAAAGAGATCATTGTTCACTGATCATTTATGACTGGAATGATTTCTTCAGATTAAATTTACGTTGGATGGTATTCAGGTGAAATGGCTGTCACATAATTAATGACACTGTTCTGTCATTTCTGGTGGGGTTTTGTCATACATTTGTGGGATGTCCCGCTTAACACATGTTCTTGTTAACAACTTGTAGAGCATGTGACGTTTTCATTTTAATAGCAATTATCCAATCTGGCATATGCATTAGGAAGATTTCCTAAGTGCTATCAAATAGGCTTCTTTATATATAATCATCTTGTATGGGTGAAATGTTCCTCCTGCACTATAAGGCACTAATTCAATCGATATGTATCGATATGTATCGATACAGTATATGAAGATAATGAATTCCATTGGTGATGCTAGCAATTTAATATATTTGTTAAAGAATTTGTTATGCATAAAAAGTTATGCTTATACTAGTTGTCTGTTAACCCTAAAGTACATTTTGTACATGTAATGACTGTTAACCCTCTCCCTGCTTGATCAAGTCACAGTCTCTTCTCTCTAAGGCACGTCTAGTAGTGAGCAGCAGGAAAAGAGTTAAGTAAATGATGTCATCCATTGTGATAGTTAAAAGTACATGTATGTCATGCATTGTGATAGTTATCTTCTATATCTGTGATTTAATTTTTAAAAAGAAATTTAAATAATGTATATATGTAGGTGCAAGGTACAATTTATGCTTGTTGTACATCCAAAATTAGCTCCAAAGTTGCCGACAAAAAGATCATTGGCTTAATTTACTGTAATGCATCTTGGCCATATAACAGATAGATACTATTAAAAACTACTTTGTCAGTCGATTGACAAAACAAACACGAAATAAACACGACCAATGATACTGTCTCACCCCATTGCTCATGAAACTCAACCACTTGATATCGGTATTATCTGTCCTCAAAGTCACTCTTCTGTCAAAAAGTCCTGAAAAGAAAGAGAAATCCATCTCGAGTAATAACATGTTTCGATTATGAACACTCCAGTGATTTTTTTTCTCTTGTCCTATCAGTCATCGTTATCGGGGTATATTAGAAAATAGGTAGGATATGGTGTCCATTGTTTAGTAATTTTGAATAGCGCTATTTGTTGACGACACGTTATGCCGGCCATGACAGCAGTATATCCTGACAGACAAGTAGTCCACTGTTCCTGTATCCTGTCATTCAGTTCAATCCAGTTCAACTCATCCGTGGAGTACAGTCACTACATTACTGCAGCGTACATTCACACGATAACAAAAACAAGAAACCTTTTCTTATGCATTGAATTGTATAATGCCGATGTAAAGCGCCTTTAAAATTAAACTAGATTAACCAAAACGCATGCACAATGGAACGATTCAGCAGGGAGAAAGTTAACATGCGTTCAAGCCTTAACAACGTAAGCCAAGAAAATAATTGGTTTACATGTTTTGTAAAATTTGTGATTGGTATATAGAACTGATATAAAAATGGTTTATCTAATGAAGAATTTGTGTTTTGTTATTTCAGTTTGACAATTAATGGAGTTATATTTACTTCAATCAAAATGTAATGGAACAATATTGATGTTTTAATATTACAACAAATAGTACTAAATAAGTTGTTTATAATTATAATTATTGTTGTCACGTATGGGTGAACTATTCCCGCTTCAACATAAAGCACTATACATTCATTCATTCATTATAATTATTCATCCCTTATTATATTTTATGGTAATAAATCGTATATCCTGTTTTTGGTATTGATTTTTTAAAAATTAATAGATATTTATTTAGGATTTTATCGAATTGAGAAGAAGAAAACAGCCACCATGAAAATCCTTTCCATATGAATTAATCAATGCTATTTCTTCTGGTGGCCTGTCTCTGACCTACAGACTATCGTATTTACAGACATTACGTTGCATATTTTGCAGTTAGATTAGTATAGGATGTCATTGTGCAATACGACCCCACAGTTAAATCTATGGCAAGGTATGTAGCAGGCCATATATTAATACCCAGCCAATGTGTTTACAGTCAGAGACATGCAATATTCCTTTCCAGACATTTTTATTATTCTACAGTACTTTAATTACCATGTTATTTTTAACACTTTGATTTATATGCTGCATTAACCTGAAAATGGTAATTGGCCATAAAGCTGTGATTGTGATTAACAAGGGTTAACAATATGAACAGACAATTTACGAACCCATGAAATTTAGTTTCTGCAATAAAAAAATCTCTGTGGTAATACTCAACAAGTTGTAGTCGTTGTTTGTCTGTGTCTCTTGCAAGTGTCTAGATTACAATTGTCCTCTCTGAAATCTATCCCTGCATCACGACTGACATGAATATTCAAATGCATAGGGGGGGAAAAATCCATCATGTTCATCAGATGTAATTCAATCCAGCCCTGACCATGGATACACGAATCTCTGAGACTGATTGCACTTTTGTTGGAGCGGTTTCGTTTCGTTGATCTCGAGTTTCTTCTCATTAGCTTTGCGCTCATTATCTCCTCCATACATATATGCTTAATCAGAGGTCGGAGGTCGGAGTCCAGTGTGTTCCTACGTACGAGTCTGGGCCTCAGAGGATGTATGTCATTGGCAGACCGCCAGATGCAATAGACGTCGCCTTCCTGACACTCCACAATGGTGACAACGTGTCTGTGACTTGGCCAAATGTCGCCTTGTCCATCAGCAGGATTTATTGTCGCCAGAATATTTTTTTTTAAATGTGTATCCATGCTAGGCCGTTTGGTATGTTGTGTAACGCTAGTAGGCCGTGTGGTATAGTGCGCGAAAATTAGAACGTGTGTGGTATAGTCTTAAGTGCGTAGAAATGGGAATGGTATGTGTGCGGTGTAGTGTGTAAAAATTGGAATATTAGTGAAAGATTCTAGAAAGCGACTTTAACCATCTCCCTGCTGAATAAAATCAAAGTGTTCTATTTCTGCATGTGATTGGGCAACTTAAGTCACCTTCAGCAGGGAGAAGATTAAACACCAATTCCGAAATAAATATTTAAAAAATAAAAAATGGAATGGTATGTGTGTGGTGCACTGTAGTGCATAGTAGATGGGAATAATAGTATGTGTGTAGTGTAGTACATGAAATAGGATTACTATGTGTGTGGTAGGGAGCATAAAAATTGGAATAGTATGTGTGGTGTGGTGCATGGAAATGGGAATATTACATGTGTGGTATAGTGTGTAAAAATGGGAATATTACATGTGTGGTATAGTGTGTAAAAATGGGAATAATCATTTTCTGGCAGTATGTAAAAATGTGATAAATTTTGTTTTCTGCCATATAGTGTGAAACATTTGGAATATATGTGTACCATCTGCTATCTCAGCTCCTTGAGAAGTATGAATAGCATCAATAACTTTTCATGGGGCTTCTCTACTTGTCACCAACATGGAGAGGGTTAAGTGGATCATTCCTTATTTGGGGATTCCATGGGACTATTGGTCAAGGTAGGATAGGGTGACGCTGCGGTGGGATTATGAAGTGGGAGGGGAAATGATGTGACCACGAGTGGCGACTAGTGGCGAGTAAGCCAGTGTTTTCAATGGTCATGGATTCAAGCCATGGTTATTCACCAATTTACCTCATACATTAAATACTGTGGCTGAACTGGTGATGAGAGCATTGTCTAAACTGATAAAGAATTCTCAAATAATCATCACAACACTATATATAATTAACAGAATACATGTTTGACCATCATACAAAATAGAAAGTTTCAGATTCAAACCTGAACAGTCTGTCAAACCACTGGGCCAAGTATAACCCAAACTGTACAAATTGTTTTACAATTCTTATTTTAATTATTCGCGTCATGAATTTTGTTATTTGTTTATGTTTTTTTTTTATAAACGTGTCAGTCGATTGCACTCATACGATCTTGTAAGCGTATTTCTGACTTAACGTATTTCCGACTCGACAGCGACATAGCGGAATTGCAGTGAGAAGTATGCACTTGGATGACTACGGAAGCAGCGCGTTACACCAGTGCTATCATCCTATGGTGCCGTTTCCTGATTCTACGTCCGGCCGCCGTCAAGTAGGGCCAAATACAGACCGCCAAGCTCTGTCATGACATATGTATACATATACATACAGTTGTACATGTGTGTGTGTGTGTGTGTGTATACAAGGATATATGTGTTTGGATATTGTTGGGCCCAATCCAACTATTGCGATGTTATTGCTATAGTTATGACAGTATTACAATAGTAGATGAGACAGTCTTGTCATAGTATTGCTGTACTTAATACTATTGCGATATATTACACTATTTGCACTACTTAGTCTTACTTTTACAGTGATAGAAACTAACTTTAAAACTTACTAGCCCGAATAGTGATATAAATAACAAATGTTACGATTTTCTACTAGTCCTTAGGATACTATCATAGTCATTAAATATTGCCATATACTTCATAAATATTTCATAATTAGATAAATATGCATACCGGTATAGCATATTAATAATAACACCCTTAGCATTGGGAGAAATGGCCCAGGCTTTAGCGGGCTAGTGTTAATTTCGATCCCTACTACTGTGTACTATTGCGATACCATTGTCTTTGTTAATTATATTAAAACATCATTTACTGGTATTACTTCAATATTAGTGGGGTTTTCTCACCAGTAATGTTCGTCGCAAATGAGTGAAAGATTCCCGCAGCAACGTTAAACTCCATATTCACTCTCACTCACCAGTAATGTGCAGCTACTTTTTTAAATTACAATCATTTAAATAAATCTACTGTTTTTATCATTTGATGTACCATAGTGTATTCATTATCTTAGAAATTTAGAGATTTAATACATTACGTTAATTATAGCAGGTTCATATCTAATGCTCCAGTTTACAGTTGGAAAGTTTCAAACCGTGAAAAATGTTGGGATGTTTATATGTTGTAGTAAATAGTACACTTGAAACGATGGATGATAGGGCCACGGATACAGTTCAAATTGACAATTGTGTTATATGATAGTTAAATATGCTATTTGACCTCTAGTACGTGCATTTGTGTGTATGCATGTATACATAGGTAACTAGAGAGGCCATGTATATAATGTTTCCTCAGCATAATGGCCTCTTTAGTTACACCACATTCCCATTGATAAAGCTCGTACAAATCCAGTTGGGAATAATTGTTTTAACGAAAACCATTACTAAAATGAATCCTTTTATACGGAAGAAAAGAGTTGTGACATGAAAGTACGGAAATAGTACGCGGAGAATCGAGCAATGGATTGTGTCATCTGTCATTGGCAAATACGCAGGTTTTACTGCCTGACTGTAAACAATTGGGGCAATATTTCAGTCATAAAGCGCAGTGCTTGGAAGTAATTATGATGACTAATGTCGATGTTTATGGTTTGCTTGTAGTTGCCAAGTGCAACTAAGACGGTGAAAACAAACACAAAAGATAAATTGTGCTTTGGAGAAGATCAGTGCAAACCAACTGCAGTAAATATTATTTTGAAATAGGTGTTAAATCACTAATGACAAATCATCATCTCTCTATTCATCAAATCATTTTTTACAATGTGTACCCCAGGTTTTCATCCTATTATTAGCAAACTCAGTTTTCTACCATGCCGTTGAAACTAAAATTCTCTGGATGTTTTATTCTATAATGTTGGAACTTTTTATAGTTTATACTTTTAATAAAAGTTCAATTCTCTAGATGTTTTATTCTATAATGTTCGAAATTCTAAAAAATCCCAGATTCGAAATGTTAAATTATTATTACGTTTCTAGCATTTCTGGTGATACACTTGCATTCCAGCGCACCCGTCTTACGTGACAGTTATATCTGGTCAGTGGGATGGCCGTTGAGAATGTTTATTGCCACCGTCTCCCTGATAAAGCTGCACAAGTAGTTATAGTAGTTACACCACTGTGGCATCCTGAAGAGATAAGACCACCATATCTACGTATCAACCGTATCCTCCTTTCCGTATCTGGCCTTCTTTCCGCACAATCCCCAAGAAGTTGTGGAGTTCGTTGTCCAGCCTGGATTAGATGCCACCCATCCCCCGTCCTTCACGTGTCTAATTCCTGAAATGTTTATTACCAGGATGCAGCATTTAAACGTATCTGTCACTAATTTATTTCCCCATTGTTAATGTTAATTAGCCGTGTGGTCCTGACTGTAAATTCCCTCCCTTGTCTTGTCGCGCGATCAATTAGCAGCTACTTCACCTATCTGCCAGCTCCCACCGCCATAAACTCAGATATATGATCATAAATTTGTCACTTGTGCTGTAACTTTACTGTTCGTATGTCCCCACCTCATATTCACAGGTATTTTGTCGTAGACAAAGATACTGACTTAATTAGCTATACAAGTGGAAATTCAATTTTCCTAACTACAAATAATATTCCGACATTTTCAACAAAACCTAAAATATTTTTACCCCTCTTGAGAAAGATTTCTTATATTAATTAATTTTACCAGTAATTAATTGTTGCCAAAATCAATTTAACTTATAAATTAATTGTTGCTTATATCTGTTAGAATATGTTTCTATATTCTTTAAAGTGATCTTTCCATATAAGTCAATCTGAAAATGCCAAGATTAACATAATTAAACTTTCTGTATCTCATTAAATATTCTTTTAATTTTACATTAGCTTTAGCTAGCAATCCTCTGTAAAGCTGATTCATTAAAATACTTGTAATGGGAAAACCCCAATTATATTTGTAGTTTTAATGACTTGTTCATAACAAATGGCGCCCGAGGCGGGTATGGCATTGTGTACACGTTCTGCTCTTGCAAGCCGGCCACAGTGTCTGGTTATAGTGTATACAATGTAGATAGGATATATCACACAGGCTCCACTTTCCTTAACCCTCTCCCTGCTGGATCGTACGCAGACACTGCTCTTCAGGGCATCTCTGGTTGCCTCCAGCATAGAGAGAGTTAAAGCTCCACCTCCCAAAGCCTGTTGTTGACCTCACGAAATGTCAAGCAGTTACTTGGCACTTGTCCAGTGCTGACTATTGGAAAGTGTTATGTTGGCCATAAAGCCTGCATTTAATCTTTGGCTGACGGACATGTATTCTTGAAACCCAACTGTATATTAACACCTGCAATGTATGGGGCAGGGTAGTGCAGCTGGGTAGTGCATTAACCTCTGAAACAGGTTCTGTGTTTGAATCCAGTTTGAGGGAGCTCGAGTATCTTAAATCGTCATATATACCGGTAAGTACCAGCCGGTGCTTGCAGGTTTACTGCAACATTCAGCATTATGAATGTTGCAGGGTTTTCTCCTGTCCTGAAAGAATCTTGAAAGTGACTCTAAACCCCAATTATTTTTTATTTTAAAACTAAATAGCGGGTGTAGCCCATTGGACTCCAAAAGAAAAGTTCTGAGTGAAGCCCAGCATGGAATGGGTACCTTGTAGGGTGAAATGGCAATGTGAGGTAGTGCCTGGAATATGGCAGCTTGGGTTGTATACTCCCCAGGGAATTGAAAAGGAAAGTGAGTGTACAGAGAGGTCCAATTGTTCAGAGTAATACTGTAGCACTGAGCATGCTATTGACTCTTGAGTGTGGAATTGGCACATACCGTAGTACACGTCCATTATTATAATTATTTTATTAATAAATTAATAATAATTTAACAAACCATTATTGTTAATAATAATATTAAATAATAATAATAATAATAATAATAATAATAATAATAATAATAATAATAATAATATTATCTAATAATAATAATAATAATAATAATAATAATAATAATAATCCTGCCAAGAGTGGTGAACAGGCCAAAACCCAAAGAAATAAACCTTCCTTAATATTATGGGAGTACAATATTCTTATTACCCAATATTATGGGAGTACAATATTCTTATTACCGTAGTACCTCGATCCTTAAAAGTACATCGGTCCTACTCGTACTAAATGCAGGCAGTGTGTATAGTGTGTAGCACAACTAACCTGTACCTGAAGTATTATATCAGGTCGGGCGTCATTTCGTCAATCTGTGACACATTACGTAGTTTTTCCGCGTGTCAGATAGATTAACTAAAGTCTGAATATACTTCCAGAAGTCTTCAGGCAATTCCACAATGGGTTGCTAGGCTAAGATATAGTCATAACTCTAAACATGTCCATTTGTTGATTTGTCATCGTATATTTTTGTGTGACAGACTTTCAAGGAACTTGTATAAAAAATGTTGCAGAAAATATGAATAATATATTCCCTTTTTGTATATTATTAGTATTATATATTATTTGTACTATTTGTAATTCAACCTGCTAGGAAAATACACAATACCATGATGGTATTAAAACTATTCTAATGCTGGCAGTACCTTATTGGATATATGAAGATGTTCAGCTGTAAGGTTATGGTATCTTTATGAAACATGACCCAACACTTGAGTCTGGTGTTTACCCTTCACTTCAAGCATATTGCTGTCCATATCAATGTACTTAGAAGTTTTACCCCTTATATCTATGAGGGTCATCATACGATAAATATACCCAGAAATTTTCAAAGTGGTATTGGTACCTATGGTCCCACATGAAAGCATTATTGCACACATGTTGAAGAGTAACCCTGTGTGTTTAAGCATTTGAGGCTTCTGCTGAGAAGAATGATCTTAGTTTATCATTAATATTGGAAATCTTATGTTTGTCTTGACTGAAAATACTCTGAGGTCTGATATGACTCTGATTTTAATGTAATGGGTTAATGCAAGAAGGCAGAGAAGTCTTGTATGTTGAGGACATTTAGCTGTGCTGTTCACTGTACACTACATTCAGCTCGACCACATGTTCACCTCTACCACCATTTGTCCATAACCAGTCTGCTATTACTTATAACCACCAATTCCGTTCTACATCCACCAACACCTATCCACATTCACCAGCACCTATCCAAAACCACCAGCACATATCCACATCCACAACACCTATCCATATCCACCAACACTTATCTTTATCCACATCCACCAACCCACATCCACACCCACCAGCACCTATCCACATCAACAAAATCTTTCCACATTCATACCAATTATCCACATCCACTAGTTGAACCGCTATACTGACATGCTCCTATCTTAGTATAGCTTGAGATAAGTCTATGAGTAACTCTGGAAGGTGACCATAACCTTCTCGGTCCTGGAGGCAATCACAGATGCCCTACAGAGCCATGAGTGTTGACTAAACCAGCAAAAAAGTGGACATGTCTGAAGAAATGGAGTCTTTGGCCTTGAGTGCCTTCGGTCCAACATGACCTTAGGTAATAATTACCAGACCCAAGGTCTTGTTGTAACTAAGGCCCTGCCTGGTACAGGATGTTTTACTCTAGGTTTTTTCTTGCCCAGAGGTTCCGAGGCATTGGTAAGCCTTTGGCCTTATGTTGCCTTAGGTCCCAACATGACCCCTGGCCATAACATACCTAAGGCCTCATTGTCCCCTAAGGTACAGGATGTTATTCTAGGTTATACTCAGCCAGAGATCAGTCTGCATGTCGACCTGCACATCCTCAGGTGCGGAATCCTGCGACCACTCCGTCTCAATCCTCCACTCCGTTTCAATCCCACGTCAGATCAGGCTTATATTAGAATTTCAGTCAGTTCAGAGCCATTTCACTCTTATTTATTGACTTGTTACATCTGGGATCTGGTACGGTACATATAGGGTCTGGTAGGGTACAGCTGGAGTCTGGTAGGGTTCAGCTTGAGTCTGGTAGGGTACATCTGGGGTAGGATACATCTGGGGTATGGTAGGGTGCATCTGGGGTCTGTAGGATACATCTGTGGTAGGGTACATCTGGTGTTTGGTCGGGTACATTTGGGCTGTGGTAGGGTATATCTGGGGTTTGGTAGGGTACATCTAGAGTCTGGTAGGGTACATCTGGGAATTGGTAGGGTACATCTGGGGTCTGGTAAGGTACATCTGAAGTCTGGTTGGGTACATCTGGGGGTGGATGTGGCAGAGTCTGTAGGTTGGCAAGGTATGATTGGTTTGTGTGTGAGGTGGCCCGGGAATTTGTGAGGACATGTGTGGATGCACCTGATGCGTGGTGGTGGTGTGAGAAATTCGGCATTAACGTTTTACATTGTGGGTGGATGGGTTTCAATGAATATTTGTAGAACACAATTCTAGGGTCCATTATTTTGTAAGCAGCTGGGATTAAATATTGCTAACGAAGTAATTGTTAAGTCAGCACAGACCCACAATGTTATAAGTGCTGTATTAGTGTACAGCTAGTTGATAATTAATGAATATACACTGGGTACTTACCTGTTTACGTGCTATGTACGCTGGTGTCAATATCTGGGTTATACCACGTTAATATCACACCTCGGGCAGAGCTATAAGCTCTGGGATTGAACCCAGTTTATCAGGAGATTTAGCAGCCAGCCAAAAACAATATTTTCTTAAAGATTATGGATATGATATAACCTGATCATGGTTACATTTTTGTTGTTTGAGCATAATCTGACTTTAAGTTGTGATTATTCACGTCGTAAATTGCACCTGACAGATTTATGATAATGAATGACATAAGTATAAGATGTAATATACGTTGTTATTGCATGGCTTTGGGGAAATGGCCATTGTTCTTTTGATATTTAGTCAAGATATAAATTTTCGTGAGATTAAATTCAGGAAAATATTATTTCTAATGATTTCTCTTGATTCCATTCAAGAATATGATTAGTGTCAAAAAGAGTTATCAAGTTGTTGTCGCTTATGAATAACTTTACCAAACTATTTCTGTTCACTACATGTCTTATTAAGTCTTTAAGAACATGCCGTATAGACATGACAAAAACTTAATGTCTGTCTTTAACAAAGACCGTGGGGGTGCAAGTCAATATAACTAAGCAAACTGAAAGATATCTAATTTGTTAATATTGAAGCGCTAAGCTACATGAAGAGCCTTTGAACGCTTATACAATAGACCTACGTTAATTCTCACTTTGAGCGATCAACATCAGCTTTGATTGCAAGGGAGATAACCACTGTCCATCAAAACATTGTCATATTGGCAAATATCATTACTTAAGTGTCGTGTGTGTGTGTTCAATATATTTTACCTCGTAAACAGAGATAGGAGGCGAACCAAGCCTGTTTGCTCCTAGGTTTAAACTTGATGCCGTTGTTTAGTATTTCTGAATTCGATTTCCTGTGGCCGATATTGTATCTTGCTGGGTTGTATACCCCCTACTGGGGAATTGGCGATTGCCGGATTAATTTATTGGCTTGCTCTGCACTTGTCAGACACTTTGCTGTGGAGTTTCCGAGAGATTTATGATGTACCTTATTATGCAGGTACAGTGCCCACTGATAGGAAGACTTCAATGTTTGTTAATAAATACACGTAGGAGTGGACATTGTGTTTGTTTGATTTAAAGATGTATGTGTATACTGTGGTGGATTTTATGCGAGTTCGGAGTTGTATTTATTGTCTATAAATGACAGAAATACCCAATGCATGTCAACTCTTTGTGGAAACCATCTCGGCATGTTAAGGTTGTGGGAGAAAATCAATTACTATGGCCCAAGATTACGAAACCTTTTTGAGTACAATTTCATACTCATAACTTTGTTCATATATCCCAATATAAAATTTGAGCATTAAATCGTACTCAAAAGATTTCGTCTGGGTCTGGTTGATGTTTGTCCACCAAATGCCAGTGAATTGTCATGATTGCAGTTTGGCAAGATCATAACATATATATTTTATTTTATTTGTATTTGTACTTTGAAGAAACGCATAAGTGAGTTGGTTTTCAAAGTACTTCAACTATGTCTTGTCCAAATAATATTCCATGACAGTGGATTGTTTATTTAAAACATATTTTTTATATGTTTGAGAATTCAGCCTAGATTATCGGTAAGATAATATGGATCAATAAATTGTATCCTAATCCTATTTGGTAGACTAAAAAATAATAATAATAATAATGATAATAATAAATAAAATTAAAATAAATAATAATAATAATAAGTAGCCTATTAATAATAATAATAATAATAATAATTAAAAAATAAAAAATAGTTGTATGGAGAAAAGTCCATGAGATTCTTAAGAAGCATACCTGTGCGGAATTTTGAATGAATTCACTGAAAATGAATATGAAGAATGGTCACCCATCCGAAGAAGAACACTATTGACTATAGATTGACTTGTTATTTGTCTATCTAAACACTGTCCATCAGTGGTAAAGCATTGGCCATCACCTGTTCAAATATGCAGAGAAGTTGAGGCCTGAGTATGTGCCGATTTTGGTTTTTAGCATGGAGAAACCACACCTGTTGTTCCGAGCGTCGCTGGCGTGTAATTGGCGGTAATTTCGTGTAAAATGCCTCCAGGTTTAACTTATCTTTGTCAGTGTTTAATTCTTAAATCCTCTCAAACATTTGTCAGAATTTATCAGTGTGATTCTCGAGATTCTGAAGCATTGTCTGGGGAACGCTGCAAGAGTTTCTGTAGAGTGAGGCGTGCTGGGCTAAACATAGCATACACATAACATAGTGGGCTACAGGCTACACATAGTGGGCTACAGGCTACACATAGTGGGCTACAGGCTACACATAGTGGGCTACACATAGTGGGCTACAGGCTACACATAGTGGGCTACAGGCTACACATAGTGGGCTACATATAGTTGGTCCTGTAGTTTACACATAGAGACTCTGAGTTGGTCTTGTAGACTATACAGTACTGACTATACATAGATTGTAGACTACATGTAGAGTTTGATCTTGTAGACTACATAAAGAGTTGGTTTTAGTAGACTACACATGGAGTTGGTCTTGTAGAGTTGGTCTTGTAGACTACATGTGGAGTTGGTCTTGTAGACTACATAAAGAGTTGGTCTTAGTAGACTACACATGGAATTGGTCTTGTAGACTACACATATGTTATGGACTACACAGAGATGATCATAGTAGGCTATGCGTTAAGTTTGTCATAGTATACACATGCAGTTAACCATATGTTTGGACACAGTAGCTAGGCTGGTTAGTGGTTACACATTAATTAGTATGCTCTTTAACACGTGTATGAGACAAGGTGATCATCTTGGCTCAGTTCTTTTTCATAATATTGTACAGTTTCCAACATTTCCACTTTCCTTTAAACTGAATGATTTGACCATCACCACCATCTATGGGATGTGGGGAAACGGAGTACAACATTAATTCGCATTTATGTCCACGAGAGTGGCATGAAACCAGAGGTCTTCATGCCTGAGGAAACGCCTTTTCCCAAAGTTCAAACATTCAAAAAACAAATAACCACCTACACTTTCCTTACAACTCCCCCCACTCATAATCCCGTTTGACCCACTGTTCAATTTGTCTGCAATGCAAACAGACCGTACAGGTAAATTACAGGTAAATTACAGACAAATTACAGGTAAAGCCATTATGGATGAGCGCCCATTGTTGACATCAAAGTGGTTGTGTTTTGGTCAACAGGTGTGTGTTTGTTTGGGTGCAAGACCAAGTGCAGAGACCTTCTCTGGCTTAAGGGCTGCCTGTCTGGACCCACTGACCTGCGGACAGATGGACACGACACTTGGACTGCTGGACCATCTGTTTTTAGGACATTAGGTTGATTTATGCGCGACTAAGTCTCTATATTTATTCAAATGAAATATGTAATCACATGTAGGCCTTGCAGACTTCAAACAGACTTCATGGGGTCATTTTATGGCCATTTTCTTCTTTCTGGATGACTGAGAGACTTAAAAGATTTCTTGTGTTTTAGTAAACATGACAATCATTCAGAAATAAGTATATTAAATTCATGATTTTTGTGTTTTGTATGCTAAGTATCTGCTAAGTATCTGCTAAGTATCTGCTAAGTATGTAAATATGATTAATGTGTGTCAATACCAGCAGGTGCTTGCAGGTTTATTACAACATTAAGTGCTGTGGATGTTGCAAGTTTCCTCCTAACATAAACTGACAAGCAGTGAAATAATCTTGAAAGCGGTTCTAAACCACAATTTAAAAAATAAAAATTTTAATTAAAAAATAATAATGCTTTTAACCCTGCTGGAAGTGACTGTAAATGCCATACAGAACAGTCACACTTTATTAGTCCAGCTGGGATATGGTTAACGACCGATAGAATGTTTTCGTCAAATTCTCCTCGTACTTGGAGCATGTGGAACGGTGCATGATCATTGCTTCAAGGTTAATTTAGTTATCGTGTTTGAATTACAAGGTCTAGGTATTCACAAACTAATACTGATTGATTAACCCTGCGCAGTTGGGAGACCACACAGTTCAAATCTATTATCTAACACTCCACGCCAAACTTGTACAATCAAAGTTTACTTTCGGAAAGGAAATGAACAGAACTTTCTGAATGAACCTTTCACTCTCTACAATTCTGTCCGATGACCTTGACATTGGCAGGTTTAATCAAGCCAAACAAAGGATTTATTTAGGATGTAAACTCTGCTAAGCCCTTCATATCAACAGGTATAGATAGCAACTTTCATAGGTAGGTGTCGAGTTTGTAGAAAGGTCAGGGGTATATCCAAATACTAGGTCTATTGCCAGTATCGCCGGGCACAATTCAAGGTAGAGTCATTTTCCGGATATACCTATACTACTAAACAAAATTGAAAACACAAAAATATATCTAACATTTTGCTATGATTTTTTTCCATTTAAATTAGTGTACAGATTTAATCATATCAATATTCTAGAAATAAACTGAATATATTAAATACAGGGATTGAATCAATGGCTGAATTAGTGTTCATCACAGCTGTTGTTGGGTGCCCGGTAGGATATATAAAAGCCAATGAAATAAACTGTGAATCACTGTACCTTTTCTTACGTAAGTAATATAATTCTGCATAGATTTTTACATTTATAATATTCTTTCACATCTTGTCCAAATGCAATTAAATACGATGATGCATGCACTATAACGGTGAATGAGAACAGTTTATTTGTGTCTCACAATAAAGCTTCTATATGACCCAGATGTGAAGGTCACCGATGACTCCTAATCTGGTTATGACCATAGATCCACGTAATATTAAATCTCATATGTGAGTCATGTTAAAACTTTATGATAAAGGTGTATTTTTAGAAGTTTGTGTTCTCGTTCTATTGACTAACTTTATTCAACACATAACACCTTCTTCTTTGTCATTTTGTGTATTGGGCGTTCTCCAACTCAAAAACTCGTGCATAATGTTTTCGCACTATAATGTTACATTATCAATATTAGTCATGTGATATGTTGTCTTTCCACTTCCTTATATCATGAATGGCTTATTATAATGTTCTGTAAACCCTTGTGTCACATGCATGACTGGAATAAACCAGATGTCGTCTCTATTTTTTGTTAAATAATAATGTAACTTTTTTTAATGGGGCATCAATATTAATTTAATCACGTTGACTCAATTTTTCTTCACATAATTTCTTCACATAGCGTGGGCAACTGCGTATGACTAGCAAACTTCATGCACGCGGACCGCGGGGATGGCCTCTGGTATATGTGATTTTATTGCTACGTGCTCATGAAATGATCGAGTGTTAATTGACGTCAAGAATGCAGTGTTCATGCAAATCCAAGTTGTGTGTGTATACCAGCGATAGAAACATACTTTTAAAACTTATTAGCCCGAATAGTAATACAAATAATAAATGTTCACAAAAAGCACACATTTCTACTATACTAGCCCTTAGGATACCTTTAGCATTGGGAGAAATAGCCTGGGCTAATGGGCTAGTGTTAATGTCTATCCCTGAGGGCATATTCTCGAAACGTTCTTACAAACTTCTTAGCCTAAGAACAGTTCGTAGCCATGTCTTATGATCGTTATACGTACGAACTTCTTAGTTGGAAAAGATCTCTTTAAAATTGACAATATACATGTATATACGCAGAAAACCAGTTAGGCAAATTCTTTGTACTTACGAACTTCCTATGACTTACGAAGTTTCGAGAATACAGACCCAAGTTTGTATCAGTGATAGAAGTTCAGATAACGCTATCTGCAATTTCCTGAAATTAATAACTCACGCATATGTCTTAAATGTCTATGCTGTTTTTAACACAGCATCTGGGGTTTCCCCACTTTACACATTTACTGCCAACGCATTGATGAAGCCTGTATTTCCCTGAACTCCTGGACGTTTTTAAACTAAGTGATGTGTAAACAGGTGTGGCCTAGACATAGGGCTCATGTGTAGATTAACACATGTGCTCCCAGCTCATATCACACGTGCACTCTGTATATCAGGATACTATTTACCTAACAGCAGGTCACAATCACTAATATTTCCAGTGGTGCTCTACTGATAACAGTTGTCTCATAAGACGGTATATTTACAAACTTGCGTGATATCACATGTGGGATACATTCCATTAACTCAATGAATTACTTCAGCAAACCTTGTAAATGTTTTTATAACAATGCTATGATTAGGATTCTTGCTGAGTCGATTCAGTACCAATGTGATTTACATTTACAAATTTATTATTTGTAGATCATCGCAAATGGGTGAAAGATTCCCGAATTGACGTTGAACACCATAATCACTCACTCATTCATATTTGTAGATTATTATATGATTATTTTATAATTATTATATGATTTATCTCCAGCGATTTATCTCCAGTAAATAAGAAGAAGGGGATAGATTATTTAGAAAATAGATATTTTCTAAATAATCTATTTCGTCTTTTATCACATACATGATATATCATGATCATAGAATATTGGAATATATCCATGTTGAGACAATTCAATAAGACTAAAACAAGCATATCTTCAACGTCATTCTTACAACAAATTATTATACCATCCCAAATTGAAAGTATTAATCTGTACGAACACTCAAATCATCTGTATATAGGATAAATAAGGAAATGTCATAGGAGAAAGGCGACACAGTTGTCTCCAGAAGCCTTGTGTCATTGTAGGATGGCATTGTGTCATCTCAGAAGGCATTGTGTCATCCTGCAAGGAAGGCCTTGTGTCATCCTGCAAGGAAGGCCTACCTACCGGCACTTCACAATCCTACAATCCACCCAGTATTTTTCTTTCACGTTTTTGGAAACAATGCGACCATTAAGGCAGAAAATGTCCATTACCATGGTTTGTGGAGCATGACACATCCACCCTTCCTTAACTCTTCCCCCCACCCTTCCTAACCCCTTCCTCAATCGCTCTCATGGACAAAGCCAGAGCCCACAGACTTAGCAATTCAATAGGACTGGTTGGATCCAATCACTGGACACGGGTCACTTAATGAGCAGTTGCTTCGGACACTTGAGTCTGTCATGATAAGCTACAGGTGCACACATAAGGGATTGTCCTGCCATCGGTCAGTCCTACAATCAGTCCTACCATCCTTCGGTCTTGCCATCGGTCGGTCCTGCCATCCCTGTCTTGCCATCGGTCGGTCATGAGGATGCAACCTTGAACAATTCCTCAAGACGTGATTGTGTCCACCATCAAGCTGTTTTCTTCGCCCAGTCCTGAGTGTCCAGCATTCTTATTGAAAAGTCTTTCCTTCCACAGGTGTATAACTTTGAATAACCCTTACAACTCCTCTCCTCTTCTGTCTGGCATCACTTGAGCCTGCAGCCTGCTATCTGTTCTCTGTGTTGTGTTTTCAAAGATTCTTTGTGGTTTGTTATTCTGACCAGTAACCTTGAGTAACTGCCTAGAAACATTCACAGTTTCTGTGGCAATTATTTTCCAGGGGCTTTGAACTTTGCGCAGTCTTTAATTTTAGATGTGTTGGCAGAAAGGGTTTCCTTGTTGTGAAAGAGTTCTTTGTACATCCAGGATATGTATTATTCCTCCTCCGACTGTTTTGATGATCAACATTGGAGAGATTATGTCCATGTGGATTTGAGAATGAATAGGGAATTGACCACTAGGTTTGAAATTAACCCTTTCAAAGGAAAACATTGGGAAGACCGTTGAATGTGAATACAGGTCTGGGTCTGAGAAGATGATACTCCTGAATTATTTATTTATGTACAGAATTTAATAAGCACAATTATTTAATGTTACTTGTGGACTAATTACAAGTTAGTTCATATCTAATTTTGGCAAAGATAGTTGTTTGTGACAGCTTGTTGTATTTTTATTTTCTTTTTAAAATTTTCATAAGTAGATCTATATGAAACCGTTTTTTAATGTCACATTATAATTAAGACATTGTGATGTGACTTCAAACATTTGCAATATGTATCGAAATTGAAAATTTAGGTTTAAACAAAATATTTTCAATTCAGTTTGGATTGTAGTAGATATCATAATATCCAACTACATCCAGCCAACCATGATATATATGACAGCCAACCTTAAAATTGATCTAGCCAACCATAACACCACAACAATGACAAACCACATTCATCCAACCATGACAAACTGAAAGCCAGCCATGACAAACCAATGCCAACCAACCATGCTAAACCACATCCAGCCAACCATGATGAACCACATCCAACCAACCATGACAAACTGAATTCAGCCATTACAAACCACTTCCAGCCAACCATGACCAACCACATCCAGCCAACCATGACAAACTGAATTCAGCTAACCATGACAAACTGAATTCAACCAACCATAACACATTGGTTACAATCACTCGATCAGCACAGCAGTATGTAGTTAATCCACTCCCCCAGCAAACAAACATTATAGGAAGAAATAGTCTATAAAAAGACAACAATAATTTAAACAAAAAAACACTTCCAAGGCCATCGATGACCAATGAATTAATTTATTCCAAGTAGGTTTTTCTCTTCCAGATGTGATATTTCCCATAGTGTTGAATGTTCACGAGGACAGTACATTATATTTCGGGTGCGTTACAGAAGTTAGCTTATCGTGAAATCAACCTGCCTCTTCACCTGTGTGGTTGGCCGGCAAGACTGACCAGATAACATCACTTCTTCCAGAGAAATCGCACCGTTCCCAGGTATCAATAGAACACCGCCACCCGATGGGCAACCACCATAGTGATGGTCAGGTGACATTCATCCCACCGGTGATCAAACAAAGTCAACTTGGGACCCATTCAACGAATGTTTGAAGGGTTAAGACAGCATTGGTATCATTTCCACGGTTTCGGGTTCTTGCCCCAAAAATCCGATGGCGCCGCTTTCTGGTCAAGACATAGCTTGGAAATATGCAGGTCTAACTTGAGATTTCATTGTCGTACGAGATGAGGAATAAAATGTAAGGATATATGTGACGTGACCGAGGTTACGAAACTCTTCGTAGCAGGACGCACGCGATCTGTCCAAGGACTTGTTGCATACAGCCACAATACGACTCTCGCTATTTTGACACGTGATATCATCAATACCTCCGATGCTACCTTTTATTCAATCCCCGGCGAAAACCAATCAGTGTCAATTTCCCCCTCGTATAGAAGCACCTGTCATTGTCCGGGTGTTTTTCTTCGGTCTCCGGTCCTTCTCGGGTCCGGTCTTGGGCGTCTTGGGTCCGACTAATGGACAAGTGAAATGCGTAACTGTATCCCGAGACTTACCCTGTACAAACAAGCCAGGTTTTCCATTCTCTGTAGGCTTTTCATGCCCAATTTCAGGATGAATTCTGTAACTGAATGACAGGTACTGGCTTAAGTAGAATGTCATATTGTAGTGATGGCCCTGTTTGTTTATGTCTCTTCTGATTTCTCCGATGAATATGGCTGACAGATGGGTGAAATTGCGTGTCTCTTCACAGTAGTCACAGTGAAAAAGTAGAGTTATGCATAACTTTGAAATAAATACACACTCTAGGGTCTGTTTGGTTGAAGTGAAATTCATGTTTATAATTAAATCCTTTATAATGTTCTTCGAAGGATAATTTTGGCATCCTATGATACGAGCAAAATAATCTTGAAAGACTTGATATTACAATTTATTTGTTTTTAATTCAAAAATATTTATTAACCATTTAATTAATAATTTAAAATGACATTATACATATTAATTGTGAAATTATGATAATTACCTAATGTAAATTTATGGATTACTAGTATATCAAATTAAATTTTTCTATTTTTAAATACCGAACTATAAAATCAAAATGGGTTCTTTCTTTTTTTTGCAAGTCTGATCCGAGTGGTATTTGGTGCACAGGTATACCATTGCACCTGTCCCTGTTGACATTGCATGATCATCACCTTGACCTGCGAACAGTTTCCTGTATGCATCTTGACAAACCGCGGTAATTCATGTAGATTATTCATACTGTACGGTCTCTGTTTCCGGTACCCTCAGTAAGGCTGTGATTACACAATGACAGGGAAATGATTACTCATTGAAGGTGCACTGCTGTAATCCTCATTAACCCCCCTCTCTGCTGGCTTGTACACGGGACACTGCCCTTTAGGGTGTCTCCGGATGCCTCCAGCATGAAGAGGGTTAAAGTTGTCCTGAGCTTAAAGCATGCCTGCCAATGCTGTAAAACAACTGAATTGTACAGAGTACATGTGGGAAAAAAATATATATATATACTGTGAATATGTTTAAATTCACCCAGATTATAAGTTTGAATCTAATTCACTTCATAATAATTGTTCATAAACGGATTGTAAAATATGCAGTTTGCAAAATACTTAAGTTATTTCAAGTTTTTGTCAAGTTAGTCAAGTGACATTATACCTTTAATAATTATAGTAACGTAAAACAATAATTCACTCAATATTTAATAAGCATGCGATATTATCTGGTATGCCTTCTCTAAGTATATATATAATATGTCTAGTATACCTTTAATAAATACAATATGATATATCTGATATATCTTTTATAAGTATATGATATGTCTGATATACCTTTCATGAATATGTGATATATCTGATATACCTTTAATAAATATACGATGTATTTTATGTACCTTGAATAAATATACGATATACCTTTAATGAATACATGATCTATGTGGTATACCTTTAATAAATATATGATATGCCTAGTATACCTCTATAATTAATGAATATGATAAATTTGCAAAGCAATATGTAGATTTCAGCCAGAAGACAGAACCTAATGTCCTAACAACTGTTGATTTAAGACAGAACCTAATGTCCTAGCAACTGCTGATGTAAGTCGTCATGACAACAGATGTAAAGATAAACTGATGACATTAAAGTTGTCATTGTTCTTCTTTCAGGCTGTCATGATTATTCACGTGATATCACGCCTTTTTTTAAAAATAACCGGTATGTCCTCTTCTCGCGATTTAATTTACATATCATTTGATATTCCGCTTGAAGTAATTTTTTAAAGACTTCCTTAATATTTTAATGTCTTTTTCACATGTTTAATAGTCGGGAGTTTATCTATTGCATATATTACATACAGTGTATTTGTGTGGGAGTTTCCCCCAGGATATTTCCGTGTCAGAGTATTATTGCGTGTATTTGTATATTCATTTATTTAATGACAAATATAGCGACATTTCAGACTTCAGTAAATGTTTTAAAGTACGGTAAATGAACATCCTTTACCCTCTCCATGCTGGATTATGCACGGTCACTGCTCTTTATGGAATCTATGGTTGCCTTCAGTATGGAGAGGTTTAACCCTCTCCCTGCTGGGGGCAACCAGAAATGCCCTAAAAAGCAATGACCGTGCCTAATACGAAAAGAGTTAATCAACCATAATTTTCAACTGTTTTATTTATATCAGCATCCGTAGTTAATTTAACCTTCTATTCTGCAGGCAACTCCAAATGCCATAGGAATCATTGGTTATGAATACTTCAACAGAGAGAAAATAAATTTCAATAGTTTTAGATTTCATCTCTTTCAATCAAATACCCTTGAAAAACACAGTCACTGAGCCCAGGGGGAAATTAATGGCAGAATTTCTACACTCATGGTGCAAACTGTTGTGTTTTTCTTGTATATATAGACCTGCTCCTACGTATATAAACTGGGCTACGTATAGATCTGTATCTCTGTACACACATCAGCATCCTCGGCAGGGAGTCACGTGATTGTGGGTGGCTAACGACGGTCGCCCACAGCACGTCCACGACCCCCGAGACACGTGGGTAAATTTTGTGGAGCTTACGGTTCGCGCACTTTATCTTTGCCGTGTTGTACGGGACTTGATTAAAGACCGGTGTTAAGGGGCCGAGATGACCCTGTTTCCTGTTGCGCTTGTGAGGGTTACTTTCTGAGGGTTGTTTCGTAAAGAGGGTCTTGAAGTCTGATGTCATTACGTATACACAGTACTCAGTCTGAGGTGACCTAGGCCCAGAGATTACGATTACCTTTTTTAAGGATGATTTCATGCCCAAGCTCAAATTTTATGATTTAAACATATTTTTATTTTAAAACATGAATGAGGATTGGTAATCGAGCTGTGAAGCTTATTTTTATACCACTCCTCAAGTTTTGTATGGGGATTTGTGAATAAATCCTATTGAGTTGAGCCTCAGTTTGTACTCAAGAAAGGTTTCGTTATCTTGGGGCCCGTACTTTATAATTGTACTGCTATCTATGCTTAATTTGTATTACTTTATTATTAGTAGTACCAGAGTACCTACACATTTATAGTTCTACAATTCCTTTATTTTCTAAACTTGTACTACTTTCTAATTATTAGTTTTATTCTACCATAATTAT
The DNA here is from genome assembly GCA_034780755.1 of Lepetodrilus elevatus. Taxonomy (NCBI): domain Eukaryota; kingdom Metazoa; phylum Mollusca; class Gastropoda; order Lepetellida; family Lepetodrilidae; genus Lepetodrilus; species Lepetodrilus elevatus. The sequence goes on from JAVCKZ010066066.1 coordinate 26,511, forward strand.
TACTTTTGTAGTTAGCATGACAACTTTCTAATTTAAATGTTATTCTTCTTTTTACATGTGTTTTGTGTATGACTGTACTCTTGTATTGCTTAATTTCCACTCTTGTCCTACTGGCTACATTTGGACTTTTAATTATTTTACATCTTCTAGTTTCTTCACTTTTATACATTTTACACTTCTGGTTATATGAACGGTGGCTATGATTGTATAGGTAGTAGCAGCGGTGGTTGTATGGATGGTGTCAGTGGTTGTCTAAGTAATGTCAGTGGTTATGCATTGAAGGGTTCAAGCCAAACGATGAACAGACATAAACAAAATGACCATGAACACAACACCTAAAATCAATCGTCGCAAATGGGTGAAAGATTCCCGCAGCGACATGTTAAACTCCATATTCACGCACCCAAATTCAAAGGCAATATAAATAGAACCATATGCATTATTACAATTTCGAGTTATTTCTCAGATATTGGGTTAACATGTTCTAAAAATAGCCATGGAAACAAACCCAGGATGGCACCAGGTGTTATGCGGAAGGAATGAACATGATGCTATGTGTGTTAGATCTGTGTGTTATGTGTGTGTTCATATCCGCGTGTTAGTTTGGCCGACATGATCCGGGAGATGGACACGACGCAATGTTACTTTCGGACAACGTTGTGGATTCCCTGTGTACTTGCCATGTAACGTGTCAATGTCTGCAAACACTCGAATCTACATTCAGGAAGTATTAGACGTTCGTAACATTTTGGAAATTGTGTTGTTGTTCTTTAAGAAGGAAAGGGATAATTAACCGTGGAGATGATGTCTAGAAAGTCTGCTGGCTTTCATTTTGTCAAGGTCATTGGAGTGGGTGGGTTTAGGGAGGAAGGGGAAGGAAGTCGTGTTGGGGAAGGAGCGCTGACTGTTGCAGTAAACCTGCCAGCACCAGCTGGTACTGACAAACCGTGGATGCTAACTGTATTACCACTCTACAGACAGTGTATCCTATCAATATTGTATCAGAAACATTGATGAACATTGATGGTGGGCTCCTATGACGAGATTTGAAGCTAGGGCATTTGGTTCCGGTCCAATGTTTTACTATTGTGCCCCAATATACCAGTGGTTTGTTCCAGGCAACTTCAATGTCACCTTGTGGAAAGACAACAATGATATGGATCAACCCTGAGTAGATCCTTTCCATAGTTAACCACATAACTGTTAAGCAACAGGTTCCTTCTGAAATGTTTACAACTTGTATACAGACAAAAACTCAATGACTCAAGAGTGGTTAAAGAATATTCTCATTCATAAATTGGTGTGAAAGTATTAGAATTCAATGCCAATTGACAGCTATGTTATTGTCCAAGTAAGTGTTCTAACTGTTGATATTAACACCATTTGTCCCACAATCACAAGCACATATCCACCAAAAATATATTTAGAAATAAAAAATGCATTCATCCACTAAAAATATATTTAGAAATAAAAGTAAAACATTTTTGGGGGGAGCTGACAAAGGTGTGTAAGTATATTGTGTTAATATAACAATTAGCAGCCAGTGAAGGGAAATAATCTGTAACCAGTTTGAAATGGGGGGCCCCACACAGGGGGCTGGTTGTAGCCCGGGGCTGCACACAAGGATCAGTAGTTCTATTAAGGTAATCAGTCTGTTCTGATCATCCCTGCTGAGTCATTGTTATGTCCGAGGACCGGCACCTTCACTTGTTTGGGTAGAAAATAATCACCTGGTTTTTGAAGACCTGGGTTCTGATAAATTGTTATAACTTTTAACTTGACTGATCCGTTGAGGTCTTGTAGTGTCCATTGGTCTGTTGAGGTCTTGTAGTGTCTGTTGAGGTATTGTAGTGTCCATTGGTCTGTTGAGGTCTTGTAGTGTCTATTCGTCTGTTGAGGTCTTGTAGTGTCTATTCGTCTGTTGAGATATTGTAGTGTCTATTCGTCTGTTGAGGTCTTGTAGTGTCTATTCGTCTGTTGAGGTCTTGTAGTGTCTATTCGTCTGTTGAGGTATTGTAGTGTCTATTAGTCTGTTGATGTCTTGTAGATTCCGTTATCCATTGTAAGTTGCCATTGCATGTCATCAGTTTGAAACAGTTTGACAGCAATGCTCAAATGTGTATAGTTAGTTTTGATTATGCATGACGGGTTGGCATGATAGGGGGTTATGGATTTGTGATTTAATTAATTTAGCCATTATATGACATGGCAGAAGCAATGAGAAATAATACCACTAATAGGTTAATAATTATAGTCAATAGAGCTAAAATGTTTTATTTACATTATTGAAATATACATACATTGATGCTCATCAATTTAAATGTTCACATTTTCCCAAATTTTGTTCAATGAATATTTGTGTCAGTACAGCTTTAATGGTTTTACTTTTCATTGAATAAATACATTTTTTATATTTTCTTTTGCTTATGTTTCTTTTCCTGTCTTAATTGAAATCAATTTGTATGTGTCGTTTACCTGTGAAATGAATCAGAAAGTGGGAACTAGATACAGTTATGATACACCCAAATGTGAAATATTTCACACGAGCGCCAAACAGAAATATTGATAACCTTGAAACTGCTTTTAACATCCGTAAACACGAGACTTTGTAAACACGGAAATTCCCATGGATCCATAACACAGGACATGACAAAAAGTGGCCACGGACAATGCAATTATTCCAACACAATACAGAGTCCTCGAGACGACGAACCCAAAGCTATTCATTTCTATTGATGACTACTTCATGTTTCCATATTCCTCGGCAAATATCGGCAAAATGTATAAATGTGCACAGGTGAGAGTCCCCTATCTCGCCGACCCCTAACTCACCTGAGTAAAGACAACACGTGGTCAATGGGGTTGGGACCATAGAGGAGTCTTGCCTGACAATGCTACCGGCTAATTGTCTACTCGAGAAATGAAAATTATGTTTGTGTATATCGCGTATTGCTAGGATTGTTTACACAGCCCGGTCAGCTTCCGGAACTTCCGATGCGTTATTGAAGATACAGATGTCATTGCCCTGAGGATGACCATGCATAATTATCTAGGTGTCACTGTCGCCAAGTGTCACCATCACTGTGAGTGACTCACCGACAAGTGTCACTCACAAAGCGTCATCATCCCTGTGTGGCACCATCGCTATGTGGCACCATCACTGTGAGTGACTCACCGACGAGTGTCACTCACAAAGCGTCATCATCCCTGTGTGGCACCATCGCTATGTGGCACCATAACTGTGAGTCACTCACCGACGAGTGTCACTGTCACAAAGCGTCGTCATCCCTGTGTGTGGCGCCATCCCTATATGGCACCATCGCTAATTGTCATCATCTTTAATGGAACTCGTTTAACTTGCTGTTAAATTTTTATTTCATTTTTGTTCAGATTCATTATGTACAATCTAGTAGGCAATAAGATAGAGATTTTCTATTAATGTGTTTGCTTTATTGATCCAGCATTGAAGTAGCATTGAAGTTTAATGCAATATTTTATCACTGAGTAAATACTCATAGAAATGACTGGTAGTATCTGGTGCAAGTCTACGAAAGTAGTGATGCAGTTAGAAAGTTTACTTAAATGTATTTCTAGTACAGTGTCAATAATACAGCTTGCTGTGACCTGCTGTTTTGATGTTTTTCACCTGTTGAACCATTCAATCGTTGGGTACTGCCTGCCTCTTTGTATAGGGAACAAACCGACAATGTAGTAAGTATATACTATAAATAATAAATGACTCAATAGATACCCCGGCAGTACACCTGTATGCATGTATACTACAGCTCTCGGTCAATGCCCAATTGATATGCGGTATAGAAATGGGTGATGAGCAATGAATTGCCTGTCAGATATAGAAGGCAAGTGTTTGTTAAAATGGCTTGTTCCGTCGAATCCGTACAGCGATGACAGAAGATCACGAGTCACACTCAGCACTTCACAGCTTCAGACAATATTGACTCTCGGGAAAAGCTACGACTGGTACCTCGGAATGATTCATATTGTCCCACCACAGTATGGAACTGAAGGAATATTTAGTTAATAGTTATAAAGAAAACACCCGTGAGCGGTGAACCTTGTCGTACACCCTCCAGAGGAATTCCCCCATTTGCCCGAACATGTGGCAGATTCAGCCGTACTTCGCGATCTGCGATCAAAATATTTACCAACTATATTTTATGCATCAGTTGAGGTTAATGATTTTGTTTACAATTCATTTGATTATTCCCGCTGTGAGCCTGTGCGGGATTTTGCTGTATTAAAGATTAAGAGACGGTAAACACTGCGAAAGCCTTGCCAGGCTGCTGCCGGAATGGCCTGAGGAACAAGCATGAGGTCTATTTACACAGAACTATTCCGTCTTTTACGTTGTTGTCTTGATAACGTACATGGTCTGTTGCAGAAATTCTGAACGGAATGGTCTCGACAGGAAAAAACAATATTAAAAGTTTCCTGCTGATCAGATTAGAATTGTTTTGTGTTTTACCAGAAAAGATCCACAGAAATTGGGAAGCTTCTCATCCATGTCTATTCCATGTCCTACCCATCTCATACTCATGTCCATGTCCTACCTATTTCAAACATAGTCAGGACGCTAAAACCAGATTCCGTGCCTAGCGGCTGGACTATACCCATGTCATACCCATTTCAATCCACCCAGAACCCAGAACCCTGTCTAGCAGATTAATTCCCATACAGGTACTGTTCTCTGTCCATACTTCATCTTTATCCCTGTACTTTAATATTTCCAATCTGGATCATAAACCCATACACCCTCCCATCACAGTTGTTACCTTCTATCCCAACCCACCTCAACCTTTACAAATCTTCCTATCCGAATCCCACCTGAAAGATAATGCTATGATTAGTAAAAGTGGTTACCTGAGGGAGATTAGGGGATTAGTTATAGTAAGTGACGGGTGCAAACACTGATTGCCATAGAAATTCTTAATCTCGACCGCAATTTATTATTTCGATTTCTGGCATCTTTAAGTTTTGATAGCTACTTAATTTGTCCGCATAACTGTCGTCAAATATCAACAAGTGTCAGAATTAAGCCTGGGCAGTGGTGAAAACAGTGCGTGCACGTGGGAACGGATTAATTCGTAATAATTTCCCATGCAATCGAAGTATTGATAGGGTACACCTGGAAGAAGATAACCGTCACTTTGATGTGTATACCGGGTAGTAACCACAGCAGTTGTAGAACCAGTCATCTGTCTTCGGAAATCACATTTTGTCAGTTGTCTGAAAGAATATAAAAAAGATATACTCATTTAAATAAATACTAATGCATTAAAAAAAATTAAATTAATACTATTATTAATTATATTACTAATATGCATTTTTATTAAAAGATTCATTGTTCAAATCCAGATTTTCCGTTACATATTTCCTGTGCTTACCTAGAAGTACACCAGATTTACAGAAAGTGTAATTTGTGTAATTAAAAGCATGATATATTGCCCTTGGTTTTATAAAGTCTTATACACCACCTTTGTAATAAATCCTGTTTCAAGACAGGCTCACATATGTACATGTACGTACATTAATTAAAAGGTAGTCTGCGTAACATTTATAATCATAACTACACAGTCAAACTGCCACGTTTATAGTGCATGCCTTCACTGCTAATGATAAATACGAACGTACGACAATATCACGTGAAGTGAACACGACGTTAAATAATAAACCTCCAGGCAAAACGGAAAAAGAATAAATAAAAAGATGGCCTGTAGTGGTTCCTATCAGCTTTTGTTAAGTTTTAAGAAGAAAAACACACAGCTAGTATTAGTGTCACGGATACTTACAAACTATTACCATCGGTGCGCGGAATAATTGTCAATTTGGCGATACTTATTCGGGATTAGCCTGCATTATTTCTATACATGTTACCTTTATTCTGGATTACCTGTACAAACGACGTAAATCACCAATCGGGAACTGCATTGTTATGTAACAGACTGTACCCTGCTTTCTAAAGTAGCCACACTTGTTTTGTTAATCTCTACTCAGAATGATCACACCCGCAACTATTTCAGATCGGTGCGAAACTGGAGATGCCACTAAGTCGCTCGTTACTAGAGAAATACGACCACAATGTTCGGGTTTTGTGAGCTTTTGTACTTATATATTCTAGCTGTGCTTAGACTCAACCATAGGAATGCTAGTCAGTATTGCCACGTGAAATGTGTGTTCTTGTATTTAGAAGAGTGTTATTACTAGTATTTGAATGTTAATAATAAAATCTAAAATGCAATGTGACTACATTGTGATTTGTTAACTGCCTTAAGATGTCGACAATGTGTTGATGAAACTTTGTGATTATTTAAACATAAACTTGTTATAACGTAGTTAATGTACAGACATCCTTTTTTTTAAATATATTTAATGTTAATAATAATAATATTAATGTTTACATGTGCCAAATCCATGCTCGAAGGCATACTTATGGCACTACATTATTACCCCGACCAATGGATGAGTGTTCTCTCAAATTAACTACCGTACGTTAGTACAGCATATACTTTGAAATATACAAAGATGAAAAGAAGTTGAAAGTAATTTTGACAAAGCCATAAAAGTAGTCAAAATTTGTTTAATTATGTTTATTAATTAAATACAAGTTCCTTTCATGCAAGTATTATATGTTTAAATATTTAATAAGTTATACATGTAAAATAGTTCTTATGTTGATAATTTGAATGCCATAGATATTAAATATTAACAAATATATACATCCACTCTGTACCATAAAGATGAATGAATATGTTATCGATAAATACTTTAATAGCTCTTGTGATATATACGGTAGAAAGACTATCCAAGTTTAATCATAGCTTGGGACAAGTACCCTATATGCATACAATATATATTAAATATGTGAAAGCACACTAACTTATCTACCCACATTGTTACCAAGGCTTACAAATTCAAAACGACCCGTAAAGCATGTCTGATATCTTTTCAAGAAAAGATGCGCAATTTAATCCCAAGAAGCATAAAATTTGATTCTCAGCATTGTAATTATTTTGGGTATAAAACTCCAGACCGTTAACACACAATGGCATCTATCCCGAAGACGTTTCTTTCAGCGAGCGAATAGGCCCCGGAGTACCAACATCTAATTAGCTTGAATCTTTTCTATAGGTATTCTCATTTGCGGGTCGAATTTCGGCAAAATCATACCTGCTATTCACCTGTCGCAAGGAGGCTCTATTCATAGGTGATTTCCTTCAGTGTTTATCGCGAGATAGATCATTCTCCCATTCTTCGTCCCATTGCTTAATAGCATTCCTCTTTAATGGCACAACTTAACTGTTGCCATTGTAAGCCGGTGTGTCTTCGTAACACTCCGTTGCGCAGATGCCTACACTGGTGACTTCTGCGGGTATTTTGGTCAGTTTCAAAAAGACATTGTTCGAGGGAAACTTTTCGACAATATTATTAATCCTTCTGTCAATTGATCAAATCATTTATTTTCTCGTTTGTTTCCAGGCGACGTGTCTTCGTCGTGGAGTTTGCTCCCCTGTTGAATCGTTGAATGCTTGTGCTTCTGTGAACTCTTTATTTAAATTCAGCTATTCATTGGAATGTTTTTCAGCTCAATTTGAATTAGATCCATTGTTAAAATTCATGTCGGACAATTTGTAGAGTTGTTTTATTTTTGTACGTTTTTCGTGTTTCTTTGCCTTTGAGGTGGCTTTGTGTCGCATCTCATGTGGTTTATGGCAGGTTTCAAGCGAGAGAACGTAACGAGCATTATTACCGCTGATGTTTTCAAACACTGACATTTAAACCTGTTCAGTTTCAACCACTTTGAAGTTGAGAGACAAATATTAAACTTCAATAAATTAGTTTTTAAGATCTCTTTAGCTTTATTCAAAGATTCACCTTTTATTGGTATTTTGTCATTAAATGTCACTCTGAATAGTCAGTCTTGATATATATCTACAGATCAAAAGATTCTGCACTTTAAGATATCTACTTTGTTGTCTGGAATACTGTTTGTAAATCTATAAATATCGCAATAATAGTAATGACATTTGTGCAGTACAATTGCCCAGTGAAAAAGAGATATATTCATGTCTTATGCTGTTCTGATGCATGCATATCGGATATGACATACATTACCTGAATAGGACTGGTATGCTATTCCAAAATATACTGTCCATTTTCTAGTACAGCAGTAATGTATTACCTGTGTTCTAAAGTAATATATTACCTGTGTTCTAACAAAGAAATACCTAAAGGTAAGTTACCCATGGGTTATAATGGGGGAGGGGGTTGTAATATAAAGACACCCCTCTCCTCTCCTCCCCACCCCCACCCCTCCAATCCCTGAAATAAAGAATGATGTTCTATTGTTGTAAAGCAAAACCTTCTTCCGTAAAGTGATACGCTTTGTGGACCAAAATCGTGTGTTTACCCATGGAATGAAGGGCATGTTCTTTGACGAACACTTCATATTTAGTGTCGTCCTTAGTGTTCAGTCCTCAGTGACTTGCGGTTGCCTGGAAACTGTCATATTATGTCAGGGATGACACCAAAGACAGAAAGAAATATCCCGGCAAAAGTCGAGCGAGATTTGTAAATGCCCTCATGGGGTAACGTAATTTGAAAATATTCTTATCTTACGATATATATTATCAGCTGATTATGTTCCTTGGTTTCGGATGTACGGATACGAATCCGGTCAAACTGTATTTGTGTATTTCATGATTGATGACCAAGACACTTGACTGTGATCACGTATTGATTAAATATTGAACATGTGACAAGGATATTTGCATACATGCTACGTTATACGCCTGATCTTCGTGGAAGGTGGGATAGAATCGTGCCTTGTTGGCCCACTTGACATAAAGATCACACGTGCATAATGTGAATAATATGTAGTGGAGTAAGTACAAGTACGGTACTGTCTCATGATAAATAATGTTATAGTAGGTACTGACAATCAAGACCCCTTTAAAAAAAAGTGTAAATATTTTTATATATTATTTCAAATATTAGCCTTGCTGTTAATGTTATGTCACCAGTTTGTAGTAAATAATGTTATAGTAGGTACTGACAGTTGAGACACCTTTTAAAAAAGTGTAAATATTTTTCTATATTATTTCAAATATTAACCTTGCTGTTAATGTTATGTCACTAGTTTGTAGTAAATACTTTTACAGTAGGTACTGGTAAGTCTGGTCTTCACTTTATATATAAAAAATATTGTTCTCAAATATTAGCCTTGCTGTTGATCCTCCTGCTCTAAACTGACAACCTGTGATACAAGTAAAAGAATCTTGAAAGTGGCTCTAAACCCCAATACAAAAAAAAAAGTCAATTTGTACTTTTACTGCAATGACAACAGTAAGGTTTGTGTACAGTATTCATCACATTGGTGTAATCTGGCATTGCTGGATGCAATGGATCCACTGCTGGATGCAATAGGTCCACTGTGCTGGATGCAATGGATCCACTATGCTGGATGCAATGGGTCCGCTGTGCTGGATGCAATAGGTCCACTGTGCTGGATGCTATGTGTCCATTGTGCTGGATGCAATGGGTCCACTGTGCTGGATGCAATGGGTCCACTATGCTGGATGCAATGGGTCCACTGCTGGATGCAATGGGTCCACTGTGCTGGATGCAATGGGTCCACTGTGCTGCAGTATTTTAATAAAAGCACGTCAAAGTACTGTGCATGGCTGCACCTACTATATACCACACCATCATGACAAGTCCACCTCTCAATTGGTAGATTGCTGGATGGGTCCACTTGTTTTAGTATTACAGACATGGGAGTACTGTGCATGGCTGCACCTACTATATCACATCACCATCATAAGTCCACCTCTCAATTGGTAGTTATTCATCGTGTTTGCTTACCATGGTCCCAACTTAATGGCTGACCTACAAATCCAAGGTCACGGTCATGGATCCGAGTGAGCTACAGAACCCCAGGCGATTTATATATCTTTTTTTTAAAGGTACATCTTCTTCCTGGATTAGTCTAAATCACTGGGGCATCTCAAGTTGCCTGCAGCATGGACAGGGTTTAAGGCATGTTAATGGATATGGCAACAGTAGATGGGTAGTATGCTACATATGGATTTCTGCCAAGAAAAAGTGACACCCTCGCAATCCAGGGTCCCAACATTTCAAAACGGTCAAAGCACGCGATCTCTTATTCATCATTGTCAAGTAGATAATCCCACTAAACGAGAGTATGAAAACATAAATGAAATCAATAACACACTTAACCTGTGGTTTATTTCAGAAAAATGACAAGACGATTACTGAGGACGTCGTAACGTGACTATGTCCGCGGTCGGTTGCTACTGCGATAGCCGACTTCATCGGAATCCGTATCCGGCTATCTCTGTACCTGGGAGTCGCTAACCTTGGTATCACAGGCGATTCATCAAATACACCTGCTCTCTGATTGGCCGAGGCGGTGGGTGGCAGGCTACTCGCAACCAGGTACACTTATACTCCCATCTCCAAATGCCCGCGATCTTAGTTACTGTGAGGTTCTGTAAAACTTGACAAACATTGTCGCATTGAAATTCGGATTATGGTTGTTGTGTTTTCATGCAAATTTATCACGGTCGTTTCCGGTCATTTCGGTTGTAGTGAAGTGTGCGATACTTGTTTTCATAATACGCTCGCCACTCGACTCAAGCTGGGTTCTATACCCTGATCCGAGGGACCATCATTTCTTTATTGATAACCATGAATGAAGACCACAACCCACAACCCTTTTTGTGGGAATTATGATATTAAGTTCATCTCTGATTTATGAAGATGTCTGAAAAGAATATATTTTTACGTGTGCCGTGGATGTTTAGTGTTTATTTCACCGAGAATCACACACTTCTTACACTTTGTCATTACCTGTAATTATTCATAGGTGAGAAAAAAAGACATGCAAATTGTGGGTTATTGGTGTTGCTATAGGAAACAGAAACTGCGGTTGGTATTCAATTAAATATGATTCAAGCCCAATGAAATAAACATTTATCCTATTCCTAGTGAGAAAGACACATTGTAAGATGATTTCCGTTGGAGGTAACGACTAACGACCCAAGGATGATATTTGTATATTTGAACAATATTAATTTTTTCCACTTACCGGTAAATGTCACAATTTTGAATGTAATTTTCAAGACCATCATAAAACTTGGTAATAATGTTAATATATTTACTATATATAAAAAATTTTTAATGACTGATTCCTCATGTCAACATGAATTAAGTTTAAGACATTATCCTTGTAAGATATTTTCTATTCTAATTCTGTAAGAAATTTCTTTTATTAAATGGTTATACCTGGAGTGGTTTTTTAAAATGAAATACTACTCTTAACCCTCTCAATGCTGGACAATACCGGAGATGCCCTAAAGAGCCGTGTCTGTGCCTAATCGAACAGGGAGAGGGTTAACACAAGCTGCTGTACATTATATGCACTAGTGCCCACAACTATTGCACAACATTTAAAAAAAAAGTTTAATGTAATACAATGTAATATAAGTTAAAATAGATTAATTTGAGAAAAACAAGTATGTACATTACCTATGACCCAATAGAATAGACTTAAAGCAAGATTATTTTAATGAGGTGTAATTTAAGCACTCCATTTTAATAGATACTCGTGAACACTTCTGATTGCATTTTATCATTACTGATTTCTTACATTTACGATGAATGGCGAAAATACGAGTACTGTATAAACTACAGTAATAGTCTCGCCAGTGTCACAATATCTATTCAAATCTGTAATTACTAGTCAGTATGGATATGTAAATATATCTACCAAGATTGATAGACCCTGTTGGTTGTGACCCAGAAATGCGATATCCCGCCAAGGCAAGACTATCCCTTTTGCAGAATCGCATGTCGAAATGTCAAGGTCATTCATCTCTCAGCCCGTGTTGATTTACGTGTTGCGTTACGTGTTGTGCGTTACATGTTTCATTTTATGTCTTTGTGCAGGAAACTGTGTTTTACTGAGGAGAATCAAGGGGTTGAGGTGCATTCAAAGACACAAGCGCTTGCAAGTGACTTACCAAACTAGCCACTGTCTTAAGAGTTGTATGAACCGTACATGGGACAGGGAACCAGTTTAGCTAAGCGGCTTACTCAGCCCTTGTGTCTTTGAACGCACACCAGGTATTCACGCAGACCTTAAAGGGGTGGTAGTCGTCGTGTATGGGTGAAATATTCCCGCTGCGACATAAAGCATTAATTCATTCATTGAAGGGGTGGTCTGTAGCTAGTCTGATGGTTAGTGTGTCTGTATCTAGTCTGATGGTTAGTGTGTCTGTATCTAGTCTGATGGTTAGTGTGTGTAGCTAGTCTGATGGTTAGTGTGTCTGTAGCTAGTCTGATGGTTAGTGTGTCTGTAGCTAGTCTGATGGTTAGTGTGTCTGTAGCTAGTCTGATGGTTAGTG
>JAVCKZ010066067.1:0-28667 GCA_034780755.1 Lepetodrilus elevatus
CTTTTGTGTGTGTCTGTGTGTGTGTGTGTGTGTGTGTGTGTGTGTGTGTGTGTGTGTGTGTGTGTTTGTTATGTGTCTGTGTGCGTGCGTGAGTAGGTGTGTGTATGTGTGTGTGTGTGTGTGTATGCGCATATGTGTGTGTATGCGTGCGTGAGTGTATGTGTGTATGCTTGTGTATGCGTGTATGTGTTTGTGCTTATTCATTTATTTCTTTTACATGTTTGTGTCTGGCTTTGTAATTTTGTTTAAATTTGGAAATTCATTGGAATTGTTTCTTTTGTAATTGTTCTAGGACTTTGCTCCTCTCTTGGGTTGACAGCAGAGGACACAGTACACTCACAAACAACACATTTGATTGTATAATTATCAGCATGTCATGCCTCCTCCTGTAAACTCTCATACTGTTGTGAACTCGCAACCCCAGAGTGAATAAAGTTCAGTTCAGTTCAGTTCAGAAAGGTTGGCAATTTCAATGGTATTAAATGTGACTATGATTCCTATCGTGGAAGACGAGGTTCTCCTCGACGCTAAGGAGCCCGCATCTCGTGTAGCTACTCAAATAAGCGTAGCCAAACATCCCTTAGGAACCAGTCAATTTGGCTGGGATCGTGATCCTAGTGTCAGCACCAGTCTACTGTTAATATAATCTTAATGTACGATAATGAAGCGTTGTACTTATAGAAGAAGAAGTAGGATGAAGAAGAAAAAGAAGAAGAAGAGGAGGAGGAGGAGGAGGAGGAGGAGGAGGAGAAGGAGGACGAAGACGGAAGAAGGAAAAAGGAAGAAGGAAGAAGAAGCATGTCTATGTGGGTGTCATGTGATGAATAACTATGCAATGGTTACATACAATAATGACACAAATTTCTATGAACACCACCCGGTCATTTCAAGACATTTGAGGCCTATAGGACACAAATAAATACATGTACATACATGTAAAACTACGGAAAACAATTATTATTAAATGACATAGATGATCATATCATTATTACCGGACATAATCTGTATAGTTAATACGCAAATAGTTTCGCCGTCGACCTCGTTGTTGTTGTTCGAATCTCTTTGGGGAGATTCTACATTGATGCGGCAACAAGCAACGAACACAGTCACAAACATTCAAGAACGAAATATTCTAATTACATTGCAATATAATCACAAACTAATGAGTATCTAACGATGAGAAATATCTAGTTGCGCGTGTAATATTATCAGCAATATGTACTTGTTGAACAATCAGTCATATTATTATGGAAATCTAATCACGACGATGTACACATGATGATATCCCGTAGCATGGGACTCACAAACGTGCAGAACAATCAGTTATATGTCCCCGATGATCACAAATACTTCCTTACAAAACAATCAATACGACATGTATTGCTTTAATCATATTCATAAATAGGTACGTGCTTCCCAATAGAGTATCTCTATTAGCATTTCAAAAGCAAAATCTATGATGACCCTGGTAGCAAATAAATACTATGATCAAGCACAAATTACACTAAGGATAGTTCAACTATATATTGGAATAGAATATGCTGGATGACTGCCGATATATATTTGTAATATGTTGAAATATATCTCAGAGAGTTCTGGTTATTCGTTCTCGAAGTTCATGATATCCTTTCTCGAAGCACTGTCTTTGCGGTGTATTATCTATCGGCAAAGAGGGCATTATGGTCTCTTAGTGGATAAGATAGCTTTGTGAAAGGATACCCTGGTATCCACCATGAACCCAAAGCGTTCTAGTAAGTGCCCGATGGTCAGGTTTAATTGATCACTACAAAAGTGCTTGTCTCTTAGTAGATACGAGCGCTTCGAGAAACGATACCCAGGGTAGTGTTTCTGGTAATGGTCGTCATCAAAGACAGTTACGAGAGCACTATTACGAGAGCACTGTATTACTACCAGAGCACTGTGGAATCTTAGTGGATACGAGAGCTTTATTAATTGGTATCTAGGTTAGAATCCCACCCTGGGATGTTCTCTGAAACACAGAACGAGTTACCATTGATGGAATCTTTGTTTGATTGTACATAACACATAACGTATGTATACATACTGCAGTCATCATCATACTTGGTTCATATGTCAAAAGGTTCATGGACCTAACCGTTAGCCATAGTTGTCGCGGATTCTTATCCTACCATAACCCGCGAAATGTGTGAAACATAAATTTGGAAAATGGCCTAACTCTTCAAAGTACTAAGTGGAAACGCGGGTAGTTTGGTCATCTTCTTCTCTACTTATATGACCTGTCCAATGTCCTGGAGGTCTCTGCTTTGAAGTGATAACACAGCACCGTGCGCTAAGTGCTTACAATTGCATTTGAATGGTGCAAACGAAGGGTTCTACCAGTTTTTATTTGCTTAGAGGAATTGCTGTTTGATGTAGTTTTGCGTCTCTAAAAGAACGCTGACTGGTGCTCGTCTAATGCGTTGAGGAGGGTAAAGGAAATGAGAGGCGTTTCAAGTATTGATTACGAATAGTTTCTGGCATGTGAGAATCATAACCAGAATCAATATTGTATCCAACTGATGGAGGGTAATACATTATTTTGTCCTATCTTATCTCTGCAGGAACGGTACGACAACGCTGGCTATTTAGTTGAGTGTGTGTCAGTTTAGGATATACATGTTCTAGTGGTATGTGTTTAGTTTTGACAACTAAACCACCTGTTCGTTTATAAGTACAGGTTTATGTTCTGAATCTATTTTAACTTTATCCTGGTAGAAGGCACTGTGGAATATTACTTGGAACTTCTTAATCTACATTTTAGCAATGTTAGCTTAGGTAGCATGCAATAGAAACTTCTTGGTTTTGTTTGATTAGATATAGTTTCCTCATGTGGATGTAACCTTTCCACCCACTATTTGGGGAACGTCTTGGTCTGTTCCTCAATTGTACGTAATATTTATGTCTACCACTGGCACTATCTTAGACCCACTTGTCAATTGTTTTCGTCTTCATCTTCTGGTCCTAATGTAGGTATAACTGCTTTGTTTTGACCTGACCTCCCAATTCTAGGACCCGGCCTGTCAAAACTTGACAAATGACCCTCGAGTTTCCTAATTCAATTTTCTATTTATTATTAATCAAATACTCACATCTGACTACCAACCAGGGGCAATCAGACAACCCTCTCGTGGAGACAGAGCTCCAAGTCGCCTCACTTTGTGTGACCAGCAATGACATTGACATTTACCCGAGTTTACAGGACCGACGGTAGTGTTTTCACGCGTTGGGAATCCAATACCCCTGGCGGTACAGACCGCGGGGACTAACCTACGTCTGCCCAAGGTGTCAGTTGTTTCCAACGTTGATTGGCAAACCCCGCGCCATCCACCTCAGTGGTCAGAGTCATCACAGGACAATCAGCACAACCAAACTGATTTACTTGTGCCCGGAGTTCTCGTGCTAAATGCACGGAGAAAGACTCTCTGAAGTGTAAAAGCGACGCCATCTTGGATCGATATATTGACCGAGGGTGGAGAGTCGTGGGGCCAGAGATTGCCTGAGCTCGAGGGGTCACGCTGTTGCAGCATCACCCCCACGTATGCTGGAACCACCCCCCGGGACTGCTCCCAAACCACACCCCAAACCTCAAGGACACCACCAGATCGTTACCCGAGATTTGACCGGCTTTTTCTCATTGAAATCTCATCACGCTGCCAGACGTGCTCTTCAGCTGCCAGCATCAGAAAGAAAGCGTTGTCGTCGGGATTCGTGGAGGTGAGTAATATCACAATCTAGTAACGACTGTGGTGGCCATGTGTCTGGAACATGCAGGGGGTATTGTAGCAATTCATTTCATGCAAATATCGCCTTGAAGGGTATTGAGATGTTAACCCGGGAGAGACTCATAGGATTGGTTGGACTCTCAGGAGGCTTCCTGTTGCTTCTGTACGTGATTCTTATATCAAAGGGTCGTCACGTCTCAATGCTACTAATCACACAGGGCTGTAAAGGTTGATGAAGCGTCGACTTGCAAAATCGTGAACTGCGCGACTGATTGCGTGTCAACTCCCTCGGAATGAGGAAGCGAGGGCCGTCAGTCGTCCTCGGGTCTGGACAACAGACGACTCTGTCAGCTAGGTAATTATATCACGAAAACAGTGATGTGAGACCCTTATAGCCCTATATCTAGAACCCTGTCGCAGAACTATATACTGGTAGTGCCATTTCTGGAACTCTGATACGGCAACCATATAGCTTCATTTCTGGAAACCTGACGCGAGAATCATATATAATAACGCCATATTTGTAACCTTATCGCGAGAACCATTATAGCTCCATTTATGGAACCCTGATGCGAGAACCATATAGGGTTATATCTGGAACCCTGGTGCGAGTATCATACTGGATAGCGCAATATCTAGAAGGTTATTTGTCGTTGTTATCTGTACAGTACCGGTGGTGTGTTTACACAGCCATGTAATGGAGTATCAGGTGATAGAGCGGCCTTGCTGGAGTTCTATTAACATCGGCTTATCGAGACAATCCAACTCTGGTACTGTCATAAGCCGGTTGATGAATCGTGAACCTCCGGAAATAGAAACAGTACTAGACTCTATGTATCAGACATGAAGGTATTGATGATAGAATCAGTGGGATGGCAGGTATATTTGCGTATCATGATCAGTAGTGAATTCATAATAGTGGTGTAGATGTGTATGCATAGTAGTACTGGTGCCAAACATGTATGTATAGTAGTAGTAGTAGTGTCAATAACACTTTAGTCATGTGTGTATGGGATACTATTTATGATGGTGTCAATACTATGAAAGGCATATATGCATCTTATATTGGTGTCAATATACTTACGAATTTACTACGTATATGCGTACTAATGGTAGTATCATCATAGATGGTAGTATATGTGTACTAATGGTAGTATCATCATAGATGGTAGTATATGCGTACTAATGGTAGTATCATCATAGATGATAGTATATGCGTACTAATGGTAGTATCATCATAGATGGTAGTATATGCGTACTAATGGTAGTATCATCATAGATGGTAATATATGCGTATACGTATTGATAATAATATGGCTAGTATGACAGACAGACACGTACATACGTATTGATAGTGGTGGTAACAGTACGGCAGACGTACAGACGTACTGAATAGTAGTTTTATCTATACTGTATATTTTGACTTGGTGCCACTGGCATGTCGTATATGCATGCATATTGATAGTGGTGTCAATAGTATTGTAAACACACATTCATATATGCTTGCACATCTACGAGAGAACTCTCAAATGCATGTGATCACATGATTATTATCACTGACACAAGAGTCTGTCAATTACTAGTAATGTGTGCACATCGAATGCATTGACATCGAAGTTGACGTTATTAAATTCCACATATTTGAAAATGTTACATTGTCGGTGTTATAATAGAATGTCGGCATCAATTGTACAGCGATATATAGTAATCGTGAAATCAGTCCATATGGTCTTGGTCTGCACAGGAGTAGGAGTTGTGATATACCTTAGGCTGCAGGACTGCCTACGTATTGATCATATTGGGAAATAACTCAGATTCTGCTATTGATAAACGGCAACGAGGCAACACGATTCGCCGTGGTTGTCGGTGTTACCGTAGTCATTGCATGTACAGTCAATGGCAGTTTCATGTAATACCGGTAGATGCACATCTGATTTGGTGTAGCCACCTGGCCCCCGTTTCACGACGGCCCCCTAAAGTTGTGAGCTCATAAGGTTATGACCCAGCATATCACCTCCTAAGTTAGATGACAATTTAAGAAGGGATATGACTTGTGACATGGTCGTGAAACACTTTAGGGGGTGATATCTCGGGTTATGAGTGCCTAACTAGTTAGGACACCGTCGTGAAACGGGGCCTGGTTTTCATTGAAGGTGTATATTTACCTGAATGTCTGGCTGGGGTCGTCATTAAAAACCTTACTATTTACCCTAATGATGATTTCATTTCACAATAACTTAAATCCTGCATGTAGTTCAATGGAAGCAGTTTGGAATATGCAAGAGGTAGAAGTTATGTCATAGTTTTGTAATTGGCATCATTATTTACCTACATTTTCGGAACAGAAAACAATAGAAGTACAGAGAACATAAACCGTGTTAATGTTGACAATACATTCGAAAGGGTTAATATCAAAATTCTGAGAATCGTGTTTAAGTTCACTGTACATAACTGCGACACGTTGGTGAGCTATTTAATGTCATGTTCCCCTCCCCGTCACCTCAAACCCCCCAATCTCACACCACAAGCTGCTAATCGATGTTTGAAGATCGAGGTAAGGAGACAGTCAACGATGCTTCGTCTGTTTTCATTACATATAATCGATAGCAGGAACACAACACGTCTGCAAGTTGGACATTACGTTCAGGACACTAGTAGTGTTTTACTACGTTACTGCTTGTTTTCTGCATCAATAGTAGCAACATCTCGACGCCTGGTTCCATGGACGTCGTCGTGTGATGGCATGCCAGTCGCCAGTTAGATGTACGGCGTACCTCCACACAGGAAGCGATGTCCACGCCACATCCCACAAATCCTGCTATTATCCCAAATAGAATGTCATCACATGCCAGCAGAACGTCTTAGAATGGGTGTCGAACAAATCGATGCACGTCTTGGTCGAGTGGTGACTGGGAGCTGAAAATAATCAGTGTTATATGAGTGTTGATTTTTCTCCCGGGATCGAATCCCACATTGATGATTGCAATGAGAGGTCGTGCGGCAAAGATTTGGAAGACGACCGAGGGATTCATCTCATCTCTGACCGATCCGCGATCGTAATTTTGGCTTCCATACAACGATCTAATCAGATGTACGTGTACACACATTCATATGGAAGACCATTTCGTGTTTTAAAACTCTATTTAAAGATGGTAATCAGGGGCCCTATTCTCGAAACGTTCTTACGATCTTCTTAGCCTAAAAACGTTCTTAAGTTTATCTTAGGGATACCTATAGCATGAGCTAGTCACGTTCTTAAGCTAAGAAGATCTTAAGAAGTTTCGAGAATAGGAGCCCTATTGTTTAATGGTATTGGTAGAATGGTTAATTATTTGGGCATGTGATTGAATTCTGCTTCCGGAGATAGTTGCCATTATGAGAACGTTCTATTGCCTGTCGGCTTTGTTTGTCTGGGTATTTGAATCTTTCGTAAATTCTTTTCAGCCTTTTCAATCGCATGAACGTATAAAGAATACCCAGTAGCTTTGAATTCACAACACTCAAAGCATGTTTCTACACATGATCCTTCGCGTCTCTGAATGGACCGCAGTTCTCCACAGATGCCGCTGTGACGGCCTTCATGTACAGCCATCAGCCCTGAACGTGGTTTGAATCACGATCTGAGAGCAGAGTCAAGGTATTTGAGAGCGGAAATTACAATGTGACATCTGTCGTTCATCTAATCCGCAATCGACACCCATCGATTCGTTCCAATAGCGATCGTATATCCCGTCACCGTGCGGGCAATCGTGATTCCACGAGCACAGGGTCGGTGGTTCCTGGTTTCTATGGATGCGGAAGTCCACCAATTGCGGATCGCACTTTATGTCACCAGTTGGTGGTTTCCAAAGAAATCTGCCAGTCGTGTCGGATCACTTCAATCGAGTGGGCTAATATCTGCTCAGCTGGAGTGAATTGGGATATCTACGAGTTAATGGAGAAGCCAGGCGCTTGGTCACACACGGGGCAATGCTCGTATAACGGTACTCTAGCGGCTATATTGGTAGCGGTGCCAATACCTAGCCTGTACCAGTGCCACGACTATTACCTACTATATGGTTCAAAGTGGCAATCTTGTATTTGTAATTGACTCGTTCTTTTATGATCAGGCTTTGTAAATGGGTATAAGTGGAGGCCACGTCTCTGTTCAACAAATTCAAAGAGAAGCTGGTATACGGTCAAATGCATCATTCATAATGTTTGCAGGAACTAGTTGGGTGATATGGCTTCATGTCGACCTCTGAAGTCAGAAGTTAGTTCAAGTATTTGCTTTGTGTTTCCGGACTGGAGTAATATCTCTTTATGAATGCCAATGTTAGTATGACGAGATACAGTGTACAATGCTGCCTTGTTTGTCTCGACATGTGAGACCATTTGCCACTTGTTACACTGTTCAATTCGATAGGTATTGAAGAGATAGATGTTGTAGGTGTTCTTGATATGAAGATGCATGTAGCATGTTTAATAATGTGTAGATTTGAACAACACTAACCTTTTTAGTAACGTGTACTGAGTTGAAAGTAGTTCCAGTTGTACCCTAACAAACCTCTGTTTTCAAGTAATTTGAACAAAAAGTTTTATTATTATTCACCACGTTATTTTCTGTGGAATGAGACGAGAATAATAGCCTATGCTGTGCAAAGAAATATTTTCAATTCATCTATAACGTAATTTTGTAGGAAAAGCAGGATTTCTTTAAGAAGACGACTCAGGGAAAATCTATTAACATTCCAATTATCGTCATCGCATCCAGTTCATTTACCCGCAAAGCATTTCCTCCCTGCCACGGGGCCAATCGTAGTCTCCATTATCGCTGGGATTAACCTATCAATGCAGAGGGCTGTGAACTGGAGCTGATAGGGATGGGCTTAGATAGAGATGGGCTTACGGAGATGGGCGTCGGATCATTGACAATGGAGCTTAGCCTTAACCCGAGGTCAGCATCGTAGCTGCTGCAGGACCTTGTGTTCCTATACAGACTCCTCAAACTGTTGGTTAGGTAGATACACAGGGCTACACAGTGAGGGTGAGGTCTGATAAGCATCATCTTCTCTCCTCAAAATAATCATCCACACATAAAGGCATCGTAAACTGGTGGACGCGTTCTTCATTGGCTGGTCTGAGAAGACACAATGAGGTTCCTAATCAGACAGGAAGTTTGGCAGTACCGCGCGTACACCATGGGAAGTAGCTATTCTGTGTAGCATACATGGTGAGGACAGCTTGGCGGGCAGCATAATTTGCTCCCGCCCACGGGGAATTCAACAGTTCGACATCCTAGTTGATCGCTATTTGACAGAATGTATCCACTAGTATAGGCTTCAACACAGTTCAACGTGGAAGGGGAAATCAAGGATCCAATTGTATCGCATAGAAAGGAATTATTTCCAATAACGAACAATATCGAGCTCGTACGTACAAGAACAAACAAAAACAGCAGTTCCCTTAAACTACATTTTGAGTCTAATTAACATTAAGCTGGTAGGATATTTTCTTTTTTAAATCTGCAATTTAACATCGCTGTCTTAATGACTTGAGGGCTGTGTGCATTCAAATTTGATCAATATCTCGATTTTCTTCCCTTGGGATTTCTCTGACAATCGTGCCATAGGTTGGTATGCGTCTAGGACGTGGATATATTGTCCCGACAAGTTAACTTGGATATATAAATAGAGGCGCCCTTGTGTATGCGTGATAACAAGAAGTAGTTAAGGAAGATCCCAATCGATGGCAGTCATATTAGATACTAGTATTTAGCTATATGTGTGTTCTTTCTCTGCTTTCGTACTGGTGGAACTGCTACAATGCTGTAGACTAGCTATATGTGTGTTCTTTCTTTGCTTTCGTACTGGTGGAACTGCTACAATGCTGTAGACTAGGTGAAATGGAATATTTATGGAAGTACTGTGAATACACTCCTGCAGCTTTGCAATGTAGTGTATGATTTCCCTCGCCGTGTTGACGCTCAGATTGCTGCGTCTCGGAAGTGAAGAACGATCTGAGGCCTGTTCAGGAGGGCGAGTACACGCGTGAAATCGCCTTGGAAACCTTCATCCTTCATATGAAGTCACGGGATAACTCGCGTAAACTCGCGTAAACTCGCCCTCCTGAACTGGCCTCTGGCCCATGAGTCCTTTGGCATACACAAAGTGGTCATAAAGTCATAAATACATCCAGTTTTACAGAGTGCTCAAAAAAAGTAATGAGAAACAATTTTTTATTTTTTTGTGGCGTTACTTAAGCTCAAAGGATTATCCCAACAGATAATATAGTTAGTTACCTTCTTTAAATCTATCTCAACATTTCATTTAGTCCAAAGCAAGTTTCCTTTTTTTGCTCAGTATATTACATTTTCAATACAGAGCACACATGTCTAATGCACATAGGTAACTCATATAGAGTACACGTGCTATGCATAGCCTATGATGTCCGTAGAACCAAATCTGATATATTACGGATTCGATCTTAACAATTATGTTCTTGTCGATTGCAATCGTACCTTTTGGGCACAGACAAAACATACTTGTCGAACAAATTATGTGAATGTCTAAATGAGGTATTGTTTGAGTTATAAAGATGTTTCCGGTACCAAAATTGGATTCGTCAGCTTGTTGTAATTACATTTAGTTTGTCGTAATAGGGTAAACTTACCCTTTGCAATGGTGAAGGTCAACTTGAATGTTCTGCACGAACTGAATTTGAATCTCGTGAACGTATAGCAACCACACGAACATCAAGTTAAGCTTTGAATATACTGTAATTTCCCTTCTAAATGTAATAACAATTGCTATGGAAACGTTGGATGGGTCACGCGTTCTGAAACCGACTTGGAGCGTCCACTTGAGATATTTGATTGTAGGTTGGAGTAATTGTATAACGTGGAGTCACGAACCATCGATATGAGCACCTCTGAAAACACTCGCCTGTTGACCACTAATCCAAGTGTTGATACTAAAAACGGGATTGGAGAGCCTGCTCAGCCTTTTACGGAACAAGAGCCGTGATTAATGTTGAATTTTCGTGAATGCCCGCGAAATTGGAGAAAAGTGTTGGGACTTATTGAGTATCTGACAAGTGGTCGTTTCTGACAAGTAACGAACGCGAGTCTAATATCCCTGGTATCAATATTTACGCTTGAGGTATAAATGATATTAATGGCAGAGAAATTAATCAGAAGTGACAATGCCTCGATGTAGGGTGATTTGTAAGGTCTGGGAACGCCACATGCACGAGGATGGCTGCACGCAGAAAGACGGTCGTCAGTATTGATATGGACAGCCAGGACAAATATTTGCTATGGCATCGCCGGGCATTCTGTTTATGAGGATTTTAAGACGTCGTCACAATGTTAGCTTAGATTATTTCCCCCGTGCTGTGGGCTATTGAGTTGATGGGTGGCATCAAGCAGAAGCTGGCAAGAGCATTAAAACTGGACCTGAAGTTAGAATTCCATGAAGAAGGGTTTGGGAACACTATTGGGCTTCTGTGTAAGCCAGGGCATGTCATCATCTCAGTTGAATAACATTTAAACCCAATACGTTTGAATGTAATGACAAAATGTCGTTTCCATTAAGCAGCGTGATCAGGAGCCTGTTGCACGACGATCTTGTAGCGCTACAATAGTTATAACTGGGCTCCCGCCACAATAGAAAGCGTTGATTTTATAATAGTTGTAGCCTACACGAAGGTCGTGCAACAGGCTCCAGGTTATTGTAAATGTTTCCAGTTGACATGTCATTAGCCATCATGGTGTTAACGTACACTTGTGAGTCATGAGTAATCATAGTGTATGTTGACGTGCCTTCAGCACAGTCAAGTGTGCACGTGAATCATGTGTGACTTTAGATGTACTGTATATGTCTGGTTGGCACGACTGTATATATACTGGTTAACTCTTGCTGCAGCTTCTATCGCATTTAAAGGACAGGGGTTTATCATAGTGTACAGATATGAGTTTATCCTAGTGTACATTTGAAGGATAAGAGCTTACCATAGTGTATAGGTAGTACTTGAATGACATGAGTATCCCCGTGTTCGAAATAGAGCCTGTCCGCATGCCCGCCATAGGCTATTTTCAGTGAGGACTGGTGAAGTTTTAGCCTTGCACGTGCATATTTTGTGGGTATTTTTTTTTACTTACCAGTCCTCATGTCTGGCAGTGAGATTGCTGGAGTTGTATACACTGGTTTATCCTAGTGTGCAATTGAAGGACAAGCGTTTACTATAGTGTACAGTTGAATGACATGAGTTTATCCTAGTGTGCAATTCAATGACAAGAGTTCACCATAGTGTACAGTTGAATGCCATGAGTTTATCCTAGTGTACGATTGTACAGACAAAAGTTTATCCTAGTGTACGCTGGTAGTCTCAAGTTTATCCTAATAATACAATAAAGGTTCATTTGTTTACCGATACTCTTGTATACTAATGATGATGGGCGTTGTATGTTAACACATTGGCACACCTTCTATTGTGAGAATTGCTTGTACATAGGGGCATGTTAACACATGTTAATGCAAGTGCTTGGTACTAATGTATATTGCATAACAATGAATAGCTCACAATTGTATTCCATTATGCAGGATTCCATTTTGTTTAAACCCGCAAGATGTGGTGTTCTATACATTTACATAGGATGCGATGCTTAGTTCATTCTATGACTATATCTTTCGAATTATTGACTAAGTTGTCATTGCATCGTTGCTATGGAAACTGTAACGACCGTCTCAAAGAACATACTCTTTAGCCTACTCCAGCAACTGTATACCTGATATAGTTATTACCCAGTAGATAAAAGCAGGAAGCATCCACGATCCCGACAGCGGATGTTGCCTGAACAATCACGAGACACTGCCATTTGAATAACGTATACTGTATATTCTTACTTAATTATTTACTTAAGTTAACTGTCAATATTCCTTCGATTTCTCACCCAAGTTTTCTTTCTTGCGCATGCTCACAATGTCTCTTATTTCACCTCCGCAGACGACAGTGGGCCGTGTCTGGATTGGTGGACAGACGACCAGCGATCATCGAGAGATGGCGGGAGAGTGCACGGAGCCGAGGCGGAGAGAGTAAAAGTGACGTGCTCCCTTCATCGATTTCTCAACGAACACCGAATTATGATGGCTCCGATTAGCTATATTAGGCCAAAGCGCTCCAAGGATTACCAGTAGCGCGCACGTCTCTCCTCTGCTGCTGACATCGTCCGCGCGTCTTCCCCTGGTCCACGAGAAAAGCATGCAGTCGCCGTGCACGGGAAGCGGGAAGGACAAGCATCATGGCTACGAGCCATTTGACTATAGACTCTGACTTTCAGTCCGTCAAGCTCGCAGTGTTGGGTGCCCCCGGAGTTGGCAAGAGTTCCATTATACGACAGTTTGTTTGTAACCAGTTCAACGAAAACTATCTGCCCACCGAGCAGAAGGAAGTGTTCTGTCCTTCAGTGATAATCAATGAGCATCTCTATGAGCTGAAGATCATTGACTGTCCCTATATTCCCTACTTTCCCGTTAATTCACTCTACGAGTGGACGGACTTCCGCGGCTATGGACTGCGTAACGCCACCGCGTACATCCTCGTGTACGACATCACATCGGAGGACAGCTTCCAGTACATCAAAACGCTCCGTGATCAGATTCTCGAGAGTAGGGACATGCACGACGTTCCCATCTTCGTCGTGGGGAACAAACACGACCTCGCGGAGGAACGAGGGATGCCGCGCAGGGAGGTGGCTACCATGGTTAAGAAACAGTGGAAATGTGGGTACGTGGAGTGCTCGGCCAAGTTTAACTGGCACATCGTGCTTATGTTTAAAGAACTCATGAAAACGGTGGACTACATAGACTACGGGCATAAGCCAACTGCTGTGAGGGTTCAGGATGCTCTTCGAAGGAATAGGTGTTTGATATTGTGACGTCCGAGTGTTACTAAACGTGGGTATTACCTTTTAGTGGACAGCGAACAATAACAGGGACTGTAGAGATATGTGTCCATGGACTGGGACTGAATTGTACACATCACCCCCGGCATACGACACTGCCGTAAGAATCCATACAGTTCTCATAGGAGTGAAAGTATTCCGTGTAAATGTTTAAGTTTTATAAATTTATATGTAAGATTATTTAGGCTAGAGAATGTTGTTATCATCAGCACCTTATGAACGTTTACAATTAGAGTGTATGGACATGGTATTTATTCATTCTAGAAACAAATCTAACATGTCCAGGAAACCCCGTAAAAGTTTAGAAATTCTAACAGCAAATCGAGAAAATCTGGCCTAGAAAGAAAAATAGGACAATCTGGAAATTTGAATTTGAAATTAATCCCCAAGTCAGAAAATTCCATCAGAGACGTCACGCTAAGATAACTGTCAGAGAACTTCACCGCGGACGATCAGAATACCGATAATTTGGAAACTTAAATGATTTCTATTTTTCTTCCAAAATCAGTTCAGTTCGTTCCTTCAGGGTCTGAGAACATAATTCCTGGGTGAATCATGCAGTTTGATCTGGTATGTCCCCAGGTCTGTACTTGAATACACGGAGAGATACATATATAGATTTTATACGGAGTCGTACATAACGTATATAGATTTTATACGAAGACCTTGCAGTAGCGAACATATATAGTATTGTCATTCTTAGTATTGAAACATATCAAGAGTTCCTGAGAAGCGTTCGGTTGCAGGTCGCAGATTCCTGTATCGGTATTGGACGCCATGAAGCCATTCAATCTGGCCATACTAGTATACCTACTGACATTCCTTCTCAATGTTTGATTAGACGGTGAGTAATTGTTCGTTTATTCACAGTGAACAGCCTACAAACATATATCAATAAAGAATTGATTGTGTTTTCTGATTATACGTGCAAAGAGCGCTCAAGACCATGGTAACATGGCACATGTTTGAATGAAACTAGTCCAGTAAAAGTTTCCAAAGAGCTAATATGCGTCCCAGTGAATGCATTATATATTCTATGCTGTACTGTATATGAGTGTGTCTGTTCTATATGTATCCGATATTTGCCATGAGTAAACGCTATTTACCAGACGTTGTTCTTACTTATTATTATTGAGTGGATCATATTCTGTCTGAACTGAGAGCATTGCTTGTGTGGGATAGCGTCGTGTAGTCATATTTCGGATGTCATATGACAATGTTCGCTTAATTAACAACCATTGAAATCTAAATGTTAAATCTCCATGATGAAACAGAACTACATATACTTCCAATTCTGACTACCAAAGGTAAGTGAGGCACAAGACTTAGCGTGTGTACGTCAATGTTATTAGAGTTCTTTTTACATAATGGAATGAAAAGGTTTTGTTTCACATACACCGGATAGGAGATGTTTCGTTGATAAAAGATTGTCAAGGCAGCTAAGATAAAATCTAACGCATCTAAAATAAATATAACATTTCCAAGGCAGCTAAGATAACCTCTAATACGACTTAAATAACTTCCTATGAACATGGTGAGAGATAATATATTCAGACAGTGGTAGCGTAATTGTAGAACGTTGGACTTCGGAGCCAACGGTTCCAGGTTCAAATCTCGCCCCTTGGAACCCGGAATCAATGTTCGCGAAAGTTCACGTTCTGACGCGATATTGATAGGATGCACTGTCTGTACTGTGGCAATGCAGATATAATTTTTGGTCTGTCAGTACCAGCCGGTGCTTGCAGCTTTACTGCAACATTCAGCGCTATGGATTTTGCGGGTTTCCTCCTGCCCTAAACTGACAAGCCGTGATAAACGTGAAATAATGGTGAAAGCGGCTCTAAATCCCAATTTAAAAATCCCCCCCCCCCCCACACACACACATAGACAGTAATTCATATTAGTGACAATGTTCGCTGAGAGCATGGTAAAATATGTATTAGCAAATGCCATCCTTTGCAATATAGCGATCGTATGACAACTGCTTCTAGAAGTATTGATCAATTGTTCGGATATGGTTTTATAGGAATGAAATGTGCTAAGAGATAATCGAAATTTGTAATAATCTTTAGTGGTATATCTTCGTCATCGAGCCTTGGGGGCCCCTATCTTGAAAGCATCGACACATGAAAGCCCGTAGATGATATCGTCTGAAATCAGTGCTCCTCTTCTTGTCGGGCAGGTTGTCAAGTTATAAACCATTTATGTTATTCAAATCACATTAATGTAATAATAAAGCAATTGATACATCTCGTATCCTTTTGTGGTATTAACTTTAATTTAAGGTAATGTAATATTTAATAATGATTCAAATGCTTAGCAAGTATTTCTCTAGGGAAACTGCCGCGGCTTTCAACGTAGTCATTGTCAAAGGCGTTTTGTGTCACGTCAAAGTGGCATTTCTTTCCAAAGAAATCTAAAAACAAACATCATTAGAGATCGAAAGAACCTCCTTAAAACATATTTGACAATGAATAACTGTAGCACTGATCTGGTGATAAATGCGACAAAAACAGAGTCAGTGCGATGGTTCTAATGTTGGTTTTCCCACAGTACTTCGAGGATGTCGAGGAGTCCGCAACAACAACGAAAAGAATACATCAAAGAAGAACAACCTGTCAATTTCTATCGGCAAACATTACATATTATTTTTGAAAATTCGTTCGTGGTTGAGATCCTTTGATGTGTCCTATGTGTTCTTATATATCTACGTAACATGGATGATGAGAATAGATTGTGTTCTTCAGCAAGACCGTTCTCTCTTCTCCTCTTCTCTCTCTCTCTTCTCTCTTCTCCTATTCTCTCTCTTATCGCTCTTTAGCTCTCCCTCTCTTTCTTTCTAGATCTCTCTCTATCTAGCTCTATATCTATCTATCCATCTAATCTATCTAATCTATATATCTCTATCTATGTGTCTGTGTCTCTTCTATATTTCTCTCTCTCTCTGTGCTCATCTGTCTGTCTGTCTGTCTACCCGTTCAACCTTCAGTATGTCTGTCTGTCTAAGGCAAGCAATCGCTTCTACGACGCCAAGTCTTCTTCAATTTTCACTTAGTATTGACAGATTGATATTGAACAGGATCTTCTATAAATTAGATATAAATGCAAGGACAGAATTCCGCATTTCTTATCCTATAGTATTGAATGTATATTGCGGCAGCCACGAGGAAAACCTATATTTTTCAGTGACACCGATTGAATTATGTTAGGTTTCCGGAGAATTATGTATGCAGCATCTAAAACAACAGAATAGTTGTTCTGAGATCAGTAGTTTGCTAGTGTCGTGTTTTCAATATATCGTTTTTCTCTCGGGAGCTATCATTAACCAAGTTAAAATATATTGGATAGTCTTTTCTGCTTTTTATTGGATTAGCAGTGTAGACATTCTAGACACGAGAGAAAAATCGTTACTACAATGTTATTCCAACAGTTGAATGTATGTTAATCTAAGGTTTATTTTAGGATTGCAATAACATAGAAATGTAGTCATTGTATACAACAAAGCCATGTTCTTCTCTAGAGAGAGCATCCCATTCAAACAACGACGTCTTTGATCATACCAATGTACATTCAGATGTTTACCTGTGTATATATGTATAGTTATGATACGATATGAGATATAAATATGTGCATAGCGAAAAGATCCAGCGTAGGGTTTCTCAGAATCGCTTTGTGTGAGTCTTGAGCAAACAGGAAAATTGTCAGTAGGCAGAAGCAGAAACGATCTAGTTCTCAAATGCCTATTTGAACAACGATTTTAGTCTGGTTTTTAAATCACAGAGTTCATTTGTAGTTCTCAGATGCATATTTGAACAACAATGTTTCAAGTCTGGTTTGAAAAGCACATAGTTAATTTGTTGAACGACTAGAAGTTCCAACTTCGAGGACCAGCTGTCTGGAAACATCTGCCACCAAAGGATTGTGTGAGGACTGGATTGACAGTTCTACTACCTCTGCGATATCTATAGTGCGCAATTCACTTAACATGCGGTAGTATATAACAGTTAGTCAAAATAATTACTCCGTTCGTATTAAGTCCAATCTCATTACAATCAGATCCGAAACTGATGCTGCTCGGATTGTTAAACGGTCGATAATCTGATAGTTTGTATCTGCTTTAATGTGATTGAATCTTAGTTCTCCCCGAGGCAGCTTGGTACAGACAGACTGTGTGAGAGGAGTCCGTGCTTCTGTCTTCCCTTGTTCCTCTCAAAGACGGCCACCGGATATTAACAAGTGGAAAGCCTATCACACTTTCACTATGAATGCTGATTGACGTCTATAACTCTTCAATCGATAAGACCATACCGCGCAAGAACAACAAAAATAATTCAAATTGGCTGAAGCACCTATAAAATAGACATGATGGTTTGAAATACCTGGAACTATAGTATAATGGCTATAGCAACTATCACTGGGAAGTAGACTACATATATGCTTAATTAGTCTGCTTAGCCGCTTTCAGGTTGATACTGACGAACCAATAATAATAAATGCACAGCTGCAGTACATGATCGCATTAAGGTAACTTGATGCTGAGTGGTCGGGATAGGTTAGAACTCGGCACTCTTGTTTTCTGGCTCCCCAATGTCTATCACTGCGCAATGGTTGACATACGGTTGTCTTGAACACATACCTAATAATACAACACGTTTGCAGTCTTCTTGCGCTTTCAAAACTTCTGAATTTCAATACGTTTTAAGATACGAAGATACGAGGAACATGCGATTTTACTGTTGCAATGCGGGGGGAAAATGGTCGTTAGATATATTATTCTGACTGTAATGCATGGAACCATGTATCTCTACATTTAGGTAATGTTTCTAGATGTATTTTATTGTAGATACATTACTATTTTTACTGTTAAAATAATGGCGAGAGCGGATCCAGATGTGTATACTTGATACGGTCTTAAAGGTGACTGTCATGGATTCAACAGTACCGAAAAGCAAAATGCCACATGGCACATCCCCTGGACGCATAATGGGTAACATAGTCATGGCACCAATAGGTCTTCAGAATGTCAGAATGTACGTCTATGAGATGCACTCACAAATATAACCAATGGCGCCATCAATGTAGCAGGTCCACGACAACATCCAGAGCCATGTCCGTGGAGAGTTGCCGTGGCACCGTTGTCTAAACACTCTTCATCAGTCACACAATTCAGCATTACAAAACATGTATGCCGAGTAATATTACCTTCACTCTACGGGGACTGTCGCGTATTGATTCTTCCTCTCTCAGCACTCGAATATTGGATACTCTGTTTATTGTCTATATTACTTTTGTTCACAAACTCTCGCAGGAACCTTCCGCCAAAGTCCGAAGCAAATGTTAAAGTAATGGGCTTCCTTAAGGTAGTCTGAGCGCTCAATCACATCAAATTATTGTATTATTCATAAAGCAATGCCTCACGTCTTCAGCCGTGCCTGTAGCCATGACACGATCTCAGTGGCTGTTACCAGAAGGCACAGGCTAACTATTAAGATCTGTCTACACTATTAAACATGTCACTCTCGCATGACAGCGCTATGTACAGAGAATGGCTGACTATTTCCAGGGCCAGGAAGGGTTGTACGGTGACAATCAAAAGTATGCCGCTTGTCGCTGGTGGTGTCTAAAATATCATATCTTTAATTAACAGAAACACATTAATAACTGATTCCGTGGAACAACTGTTATCATCCTTGGTCCATTAGTACAAGCCGGTTTATTGCAACATTCAGCGCTACGGATGTTGGACTTTTCCTCTTGCCCTAAACTAGCATGCCGTGATATATATGAAATAATATTGAAAACGGTTCAAAACCAACATTCAGGACAAAATTAAATAATTGGTTTACTCCTTTAATTCTGATGACCAAATATAGAAACAACACATACCATCGTTTAACGTATGTTGGTATGACACACCCATTGTGGTACTATAGTGATGTAGGTCGGGTTTAGTCTTAAATATCAATAACATATTTTACAACCCCTTCAATAGTAATCCTAGACTGGCAGAAGTTCTGCCACTGTTGTATGCACGTCTATGTGCCAACCAGAACCAAACTAGACATCGCTTCACGTCCTTCACCATCATATTTAATGTCCAGTAGCCTTTGACGGCTATGTTGCAGCACTGAAATCCGTGGAATCTTACACGTAAGTGATTAGCAAACATATATGGATCAATTTAACGATTTTCCAAACATTCTTCCATAGAGATTGACTACGGGTATATATCAAATTTAAGAAGCAATTCGTCAAAACACGATTATGATATTTACATGATATTAAATTATCAGTGGTTACAGTACAACCGTATGAATATGTATAGTATGATATGTCAGTGTAATTGTTTGACTGGTATATATTAGCGTACATAATCAGGACTATTTAGTGCTTCCAGTATGCATTAGCATGGAGTTATGCGCTTTATAAATGGACTATTTATTTAGGTAAAAATCATGGTAAACTATCGGACAGTGTTCTTGGTTCCGTATCCGGTGTGGAACCACGAGGAGATCGCGGAGCGCCTTCTATCACTCGTATATGGTCCATTTAACTATTCGCTGTCCAGAATGTATAATGACTTCCTATTTAACGTTCCAATATCACCTCTAGTAGTCCCCTGGGTCACATAAAAGGATGCGACATTAAAGTGTGGGCCCTGTGTGTCCTCGCCTTGCCTTGTCACCTCGCCTACACTTCATTAAAACCATCTTGATTTCTCAACTTGACACGTACTGGTGTTGAGGATTAGCCGTATTAGTGTTCTGTTTTGCCCAGTAAAAGTCATAAGTAAAGAAACAATAGACGAGACCTCCTTTGTGGAACAGCATACTAATAACTCAAAGCTAAAGATACCTTTAACGCCAACATTAACAGTCGTATTTAGTGTTCTGTTTTGCCCAGTAAAAGTCACAAGGAAAGGAACCAGACGACGACTCCTCTGTGGAACGGCATACTTGTAACTCAAAGGTACCTTTATCTCCAGCGTTAACCATGCCATAGGCTACATCAGTGCTAAGGTTGGAGTTAACGTTATCCTAGTACAGAGAAAGGTAGCCTTTGTTAGGTTAAAACAGAAAACGCCATCCAGTCCAACAATGCTTTGCCTGTCAAGATTCGACGGTTTGTATTACAGGTTTGTATTTGATTTACAAGGAACATAGGAAATATAACAACAGATTTCAACACGATGAAACGGAGTAGAATATTTAAAGATGACAATTATATCGGCATATGGTGTGCAAATGAGAGAGAAGAGTAGATACACATTTGTTCATATATCATACATTATTAACAGTGAACATATATTAGTAAGAACAACCAAATTCAGAGACACCTATATACCATCACCGTGTTGCTTGAGAACATAGGCTTACTTCTTTCACATTACTAGCTACCTAAACATTATCAATGGTTTAATTAATTGTGTGGCACAACTTTTTGTAATAGCTTTAAGAATAATTTCGAACAATGCAATACATATTACGAATTGTATATTAATGCAGATTTCATTTAATTAGGTACTATTTAAAACACGAACAATTTGTAATGTAATCCTTTCCATCACCTACGTGTCATATTCCGTCGTAAATCAAGTTACTGATCATGCTTCCTCTTCCAGTAACCAATACGTCTTCAATAGGAATAATATAATAACCAGATTCCGTGCAGCATTCTTCAACATGGTCCTAATTATTCTAGACAGGAACTGAAGCTACGACGATGAGCACATGGCCATGAAAATAAAGTAGATTTGAAATATTTCCATAAAGCGGAGTGAACAGATTTATATCTTATGTTTTCTTTATGGAGATTCTTTAACGTGTTGTTTCGTCGAGTAAGATGGCAAGATAAGCGACTGCATCCAATGCTATGGCTTTATTTTAAAATTGGTTAATTCTATGTAATGGATACCTCTGCTTGTTTTACTATTTGTAGCTTATTGACTTGCTGGTGGTCTACGTAGTAGTAAGCGGGCGGATGTGTCTTTACAGTCGCCTTCCAGCTTTGCTGATATCGACTGGTGTTAGTGTTGCGTGCGCCTGCATGATCTTACACAAGTCACGTTGTTTCAGCGGATTAAGGTATTAACCGTGCAATTTGTGATAACAGCTCCAAGATTTGGTACACATACACAGTAGACCGTTACAAAAGAAATGGATATAGTTCCATCCCAGGTTTTTTTTCTGTGGCGGTAATGACGGCCATCTTTAAAAATGGCCGACATTTATTACTAAAATTGAATATATGTCAGCAACAAAGAGACATAGGGTATTCATTTTGGTGTATATTGACCAAAAATTGGATTGGATTTCATGACTCGGAAAAAAACATATAAATAGAGATAAGACCAACATTATGTTTTTGTTTTTATCATAAAGTGCACGATTCATCCAAAATATGGCACTTAGCTGATGGACTATATGACAGACAGCATCGGAAAGACATCATTTGTTACTTCCGAAATAATACCTGAGATGGTTAAAGAATAACTCATGTGATATTGGTATATTCTCTGACGTGGTAAATAGTTATCCTGAGTAGTTTTCAAAATGTTCTCCTATCATTAAACGTCTGGCTTTGATGTCAATTGCAAACGTAGAATAAAAATAAAACCATTATAAACTTTCAGTATTATGCATTTTGTATTTGTTTTCTTCTGGGTGTTTTCTAGAAGTTCAGTTCATAATTGACATGTACTCGATCAGCAGTACTAAATAGCACTGCGATATTGCATTAGTAAGTTATGCACTTCTCAGAATATCAACTTTGTATAAATGAAGAAAATCTATGGATTACCGATTCCACCAGCAGACTCTAACCTCCTAGGAGGCGATTGCATACTATAATCTATGAGGTTACTCATGATGCAATACATTTTGTTTTTACAAAAGGTCACGTTAGTCTAAAGTATAATCAAATGTCTGACTAGTGACTTATTCATTCTATTACTCCATATAGTAGATTACTAGCTTATGTTGGCAACAGTGTTCTATATTGAATACCGATTGTACAGTTTTATTTTTACTTTAATGTTATTACCGTGACCCCAGTCTAGTCTAAATTCCAGTCTAAAATTAAATAACTGTTATCGTGTGGACAGGTAATTTATCATAGTCTTGTTTTTGAGCATATAAATATGCCTTTTTCACATCAAGAACACTGACATTTGAGAAGAAAATTGAATGGTAAATAGTTGCTGTATTAACAGTAAATTACCCATGTTCTAAGAAAAGGCTAGACTGGTCGATAAAGTAGCAGATTGTCCTTGAAGGCACCTTCAGTTTATCATGTCTGGCTTGAGGTTTTACCCATACATACATATTTGATTGAATTAAGATCGCCTGTTTGCATAACTAATGTTATCAAAGATCGATATGTTCAAGAATTTAGCCTGGCGTATTTGATATTAATCACACATTTCCTATCGGTTGGAGTCCTAATGTATCCCTACTCCAGACGAGCACATTCTGTAAACTCAAAGCCAATTCAAAGCCATGGCAATTCGAATCATGTCTATTCGGAATTTCCTGTTCCATTCCAGTGTACACATCAACCGTAATGTGAAGTACAGTTCACACCACACGTTAATATCTGCTGAAAAAGAAACATCATTGCAGATGCATTGTAGATGTTATAACGAACCAAAGATCTGGGGTGCGTTCAGTGTCGCACGCGCTTACAATCGTCTTACTAAACTAGCCACTGTCTGAAGAATCGTATGAATGGTACATTGGTCAGGGAACCAGTTTAGCTAAGCGGCTTACTCATCCCTGTGCTGATTGAACGCATCCCTGGTTTCTGAAAGACTACGTACATATTTTATAAATACGTCTGAAAATATATCGAAAAGGGGTCACCTCGTGTCGACGCTGGAAACAATAAGAAAGAACACTAGAAACAAATTGGCATAATGACGTGTCTAAACTTTCGATTTTATGCGATTCTAGAATATTAACAATGGCTACTATCACTGTAGAGTAATTGTATTAGAGACATATATATACATATACACACATATACATAAAACACTTCCCCATATCTGTCTGCTTCTATAGAAATATATACCGAGTATAAGCTTTCATTTTTCTACGTACATCTCTATTATCTATGAGATATCTAGGCGTATATATGAAGACACTCTGGGGGAAATCAATGTTGAATGTAACGGAATATTCGCAAGTGATGATTATTTATTGACTACTGTGGTATATTCCTAGTAATGGACAGTTGGATGATATATATTCCTTAGATCAATTGTGCTGAGGAGAATTCCTGCGTTACATATTCAATAGCTGTATATCTAGAGCCCTGAGTTTTGCAGCAGCTGAACAGTAACAGACACGTGGTACCTATAATCCAAATAGTAGCAAAGGTGCAAATTATTTCCTCCTCTATAAGCAAAAGCCTGGCCGGAATCTATTTAGGGTTCGTATACATCCATGCACTGCTGAAAATTAACCTCCAAGTGGTACCTATATTCAGAATAGCAGCCATGGTGCAAAGTAGTTCCACAAGCTTGGTCGTAATCTATATAGGGTACCCTCGTTCGCATACATCAATACACTGGCTTTTATTCAT
Source organism: Lepetodrilus elevatus (assembly GCA_034780755.1). Classification (NCBI taxonomy): domain Eukaryota; kingdom Metazoa; phylum Mollusca; class Gastropoda; order Lepetellida; family Lepetodrilidae; genus Lepetodrilus; species Lepetodrilus elevatus. The sequence continues at coordinate 24,268 of JAVCKZ010066067.1, forward strand.
GTACTATCCATAGAAACATCATCCCACCAAACTGAGCCACAATATTGCACTAAGGCTTTGTATTTGGATGACTACTCTTGAAATCGCTGCAACGGAACAATATACACCATAGTGACAGTATGCACCAAAGTGCTGTGGAAATATGCATCACAAGTTGATGTCCAGGCATTTCATTATATGAACACGTCATCTGCGTGGCCACTGACTTGACTTGAGATCGTTGTGGTATTGACATGAGTTGATAAATCAAAATTATTAATCCATATTCCCTCCCTATATGGTTTTGCTGTTTGACACCTTACAACAGAAGTCGCCTGTTGGCCTAGATCTGCTAGGCAAATCTCAGCCAGAAGATGAGTGATATTGAATATCCAGTTGATATCAAGTATTCGATATCAGTTCAAATTCACTTTAACGTCCATGTGTTTATAATATCAAGATACCATTTGTACATTGTTACGCTATCAGTGCTCGTGAGTAATCGTGTGCAGTGCATTACTTGTGTGTAGATTGCCAGTGTCAAATATTTGCGACTGCATCAATGATCAAGATCTACATTTCTAAACAATGGCATCCGTTTCCTGCCGTTTGTATATCTCGAAGAACCATCTATTCCCAACTGAAAACCAGTGTTTTGCATTACCAAATAGGTGATAGGGCCCTACTATATACGCTGGGGAATACCTGACCAGAGCGAGATTGCAAAGAATATCCTCGGATGTTCCTGAAAATAGAGGTATTGTCCACCAGGCCAGGCGAAATTACGAAACCATTTTGAATACAAACTCATACTCAATTCAATGTTTTGTTAATAAATCCACATGTAAAATTTGAGCTTGAGCTTGAAATTGTATTTAGCATAACATGTTTAGTACAAACTCATACTCAATTCAAGGTTGTGTTCATAAATTCACATATAACATTTGAACTTGAGCATGAAATCGTACTCAAAATGTTTCGTAAACTCGGGGCCACGCCTATACGAAAGAATCGCAATGTAGTCTGGGCGTAAATCGTGGAGTCTGGGTGTAAATCGAGGTGTCTAGGCGATAATCGTTGAATCGGGGCGTAAATCGGGGCGTGCGTTTCAATGTACGCCCCAACTACAGATACAACCGTTTCGTGAAGCGTAGTCGAGTAACCGATAAATATGTCCTGAGTAAGTAAGTATGGTAATACGTGGTCTCCGGGGACGAGACAGTTCCCATGTTTTCCACTTGTCAATGGTTCTCGATGACTTGTTCATGTAATAAGGACTTGGGTAGTGTGGTGTACCAGCTTATAAATGGCCAATGCTATTATTTATCTGGGTTAGTTAGTCTAGACATAACTACGTCTGCGTTGTTCATTAAATGGCAAGGGAACTCAAAGAAACCATCCCATACATACAAAATTGCACGTGGTCTATATCCTTTTCAAATTAAGTCACCCTTTACTGAAAATCAAGGGAGGGATGACTATTAGGGACTACACTATTGAGCTGAAACGGCTCGATTGCATGTTTTCGTGTAAAACCTACACACACACAAAAAAAAGAAGTATTGTTATTAAATGTGTCCCATAGTTAACCCAAACCACACTTGTGACAAATTGAGTTTAGAGACGTGTCTACAAATTACACTAATCTTTGTCTTGACTGCTAAGGGTCAAATATATATGCTATTCAGTATTATAAAAAATATGTCGGATATTTTACTAAGATTACACTGTATTTAAACGTTAATTCATTGCGGTATTTGTAGGCCAATAGAAATATGACATCGGCACCGTTTGACGACAACGTGAGACTTAGTATTGTATTACGCTGATATCGCAGTTTTCTTCTGTAAGCTGGAATGATTCTAGGTCAACGGTATATGATCATACGTGTATTAGTTTAGAGATTCGCAAAATGAGACTTCTTTTGGAGGGGATCAAGAAACACCGCGGTGTGATCACGCTGTGCCTACAAACTATAATTAGTTTTTAAACCTGTATTTTCACAGAATCGTCCGTGTCATGTGAAACCTCGTGAAGTAAATTGGCTAGAATCTAGAATAATTTTTGTTATCCTGTGTTTTCACGGAATCGTCCGTGTCATGTGAAACCTCGTGAAGTAAATTGGCTAGAATCTAGAATAATTTTTGTTATCCTGTATTTTCACGGAATCGTCCCTGTCATGTGAAACCTCGTGAAGTAAATTGGCTAGAATCTAGAATAATTTTTGTTATCCTGTATTTTCACAGAATCGTCCGTGTCATGTGAAACCTCGTGAAGTAAAGTGGATGTCTTAGTTTGACATGGACTTGACAAGGGTAACGCCTTTTTTAATGAGCCGTCATGCAATCAACTGGAATGGCGTTAGACGTCAAAGATTTCCACACTGGACAGGCTAATTTCACTGACAAGACAATCTGACATTCTGACATATTGATCTCCGCTTAATCGCATTGCTCTAGTTACAGACAGTCACATTGGATTAAAGGTCACGGACTATTTAAGTGTACGCAGTGACTGCATTCTTAGATGTAGATAAAAAGCTACTACGCTTTGCTCAAATGACACAACACAGCATTACATTCATGAAGAAGCAACTACGCTGTACTCAAATGACATAACATGTAATTACATTATGCAGAAACTAGAGAAACAATTAAAATACGATATCGATCGTCTTGGGGAATCAATTCTTTATATAACAAATAGAGAAGTAATTGTAGAAGTTCTCTGTTCTGTGTTGGGGCACACTACCTATATAATAATGCGTGTACCGGTACTTATGAATGACAGACATCTTAAGCTGCTTATCTAGGTTAACTATTATTACGTATAGCCCCATATCCATGTTGCACAATGTACTACTCTTGAGCGAAAGCATGACGTCATGACGTATACAGTATACTATACTGACCATCACAGCAACTGTTTCCATTCACCATCGCAGACATCTAAAGCTTGGAGTCTAATGGATACGATACGACAGAGTGCCTTTAGACAGTCGCTAGCCTTGTCTAATAGATGTCGCTTTAATTGATCGTCTAGAACATTGTGTTTGTATTTTACCTACTTTTCACTCTTTGTAGAGCATGCGAATTTCAACCAGAACTTCAGCTGAGTTGGAGAGATTTCTTTTTCTCGTGGGAAAACAATTATCCTTTGACAATTTTACAAAGACAACCTTTTTATTGTGTCTCTATGATGTCCTCATTTCTTGTTCTCTTGTGGAAAGATCCATCGTAGTAGCATTCGTTCTGACTGACCTGTAGCATACTAAATATTACAAGTTTCGTAGTGAGTGAATTGTTACGGAGTTTAACGTCGCTGCGGGAATCTGAAACCCATTTGCGACTATATAAGTTTCGTAATAGTTCCCGAATTACAACCTTTATCATTGAAGTGAACCAGCTTAATAGAGAAGCGGGGACGGATGGTGGTAGACAAAACCCGAAAGCTATTGTTATCATAATGGCGCTTAGAGCATGCCTTAGCTGGTGGATTTGGCGCATTATAAGTGGCATAGTATTATTATAATCTCCCCATTGTCATTATAAACCATAGACTTGTTGCAATGTACAAATATTCTAGATGCTGTATGGGCACGATGAAAAGTCATTTCTCTTTTCTTTGTGGTGATGTTATTTTCTGAATATTCAGTAATATGGTAATGCAACATGTCAAAATATTGTCTCACAAGATACGAATATAGTCAACCAAAGGTTTCTGCACATACAACTTCCATAGCTTAAATCGCATTGTTTAGCTAATACCGTTAACGCCGTGAATTACACTAGAGTCGTAGTGCATAGGTACGTATAGAACACATCACGTCGGATACCGTTTAACTACTCGCTGTCCAGAATGTATAATGACTTCCTATTTAACGTTCCAATATCACCTCTAGTAGTCCCCTGGGTCACATAGAAGGATGCGCTATAACGCGAGGACCCGTATGTCCTATCCTCGCCTTGTCACCTCGTCTACACTTCATTAAAACGTGGACCTAGGCATCAGATAACCTTTCGATTTCCTTAATGAGATCTATATTCGCTGTGGGGATTAGGTCGGTTTAAAGGTAATGTCCTGCTCTGTTTAAGAAGACAAATGATATCCTGAGTGATAGCACAGTTCTATGGATCTAGATCGGACTTGCTTGATAACTCTCAACTCCGGTTAAAGGGTCAATAGAGATGATTCGTGGGGCAAATATGCGCAAACTTTCGTCTGAGATGTTTGAAAATGCGGGCAATGATACTAATAAATGACAATACATACGACAAACCTTGATAAACTAACCTAGACAATCACATCAGATGTTTTTTCTGTGCTTTCGCTCAAGATGGATCCTACTATAGTTTGGCATGAAATGCATTGACCCCCTATTTCGTAGATTATCTCGGTAAATACTTCATGGAATGAAAAAC
>JAVCKZ010066068.1:0-14542 GCA_034780755.1 Lepetodrilus elevatus
GAATGTATTTTGCAGTTGTAGCTAAGAACTAGTCCCAAACGACCATAAATATCTGTGATATTATGCCTTTAAAGGCACTAGATATTAGAAATCACTCGAGATAATGTTGCTATATGGCAGGTATTACTGTATTTCCTTTTAGCATTTTCTGCTTTATAAAAATAGATGTGTGTATTATGCTCTCAAACCCATATAACATAACATACTATTTCAGTTCTTTGTATGCTTATGATTTAATTGAAGTTCATTAATAAGACACGTTCTATCCAGGAAATGAAAACTTACATTGCTTATCTCCCTTCACATTGGGTACCGTGTGACGTTTGGCTCCCTAACTTGACCAATGAAAAGCTGCAGCTGCACGTGCATTATCTCTAAACGAGTGCATCACTCTGCTAACACTCGGGAACGCATCCGTTATTTGAACATTGTTTATAAGTTATGCAATTGATGAATAAAGAGTTCATATACACATAGGTCATTTACTGTACATTTAATATACATTTTGTTTTAATTATAATGAACTTTCACATTTTACGTACAAGGCAACTGAGTACTAGTAATGCAGAAAGAAATGATTTTATGGATTAGCGTGTTGTGTCCACGCGATCATGTTTACAATAAATAACTAATATTGGTAATACTATGTCAAGTTTAAAGGCATAATATCACAGTTAACACGTATAATTGGACAAATGAATTTCGATCTGAGACTAATTACGCTTGATTTATCCACCCAAAAGTTGTTATTTAGTGATGTACTTAGTCCCCAGTACTCGATAGTTATCAAAATAGTAATGCTTTATATGAATATAGGGAACATTATGCTATTTATCTTGTCTTTGATGCATTAACTGAACTATGAATATGATGAAGGAATTGCGAGAAAATGTTGCCATTGCAAATTATATGTTTATGTTGTACTACTGAGTTCCCTTGCATTGACATAATGAAGCAAATAACATATTCAGGTTGTCTATCAGCAGACTCCAGGGGGGTTGCAGTGGATATTTGTCTACCAAATAGCGGTGGAAAGGTTTTGGGAAGTACAAACATGATTGTATGTATGTGAAGTGAATGTGTTTTGCAGTTGTAGCTAAGAACTAGTCCAAAACAACAATAAATATCTGTGATATTATGCCTTTAAAATGTGATAATTTATAAGCAGTGTTCGATATAAAATGTATTATTTGTCAAATTCAGGCTTATGTGTATCTAGCATTATCAGTAATCACTACCTAGTCATAAGTCGTCGCCTATTAGTGAAATATTCTCGCCGCAACGTAAAACATTAATTCAATGTAAATCAAACCTGACCATAACCTGATCATAAAACAAGGTCAAACATGTCTGTGCTACATTTTTCAAGCGACAGTTGGCAAAAATTTAGCAGTGAAGTGATCCGTGATCTCCACCTTTGCTGTTACTTTTCATAAACTCAATAATAAATGTTGTTTATAAATGTAATTTACAATATTGTTTACATGTGCAGAGATATTATTATGGTTTTCTCAGATATTTAGTATTTAACACAGGCACTATAGTTTACTTGAAAGATAGTGCAGGTGTTCTGTCACTATGCATGTCTTAAACACATGCTACCATGTCGGACATTCAACGCACAATGACAATAAATCTGATTTCATTTAGCAGTGATTTTATTGCAGACTCTGATAACCTACATCGAGACTGGGACGTGTATGCACAGCACCTGCGTTGTTGATCGATATGTTTACATTCGGAGAATCACCAGTGTCACCTTTTGTTACAGAAAGGTGATATGCTGGCATTTGCCTTAAAGGTTAACATGATTTGCAGCTCTGTGATCCAATCCTTGGCGTGACACCTTGCCGATTACCGATGTAAACAAACCCACGTGGACATGGCAATTCAGAAACAAATCGTGTTTAGAGTAAATACAGGAACTTAAATATTATTGTGTGAAGATATATAACATCTTTGAAGTATATGCAATACTTAGATACCTCTAATCGCTTCCAATATACATTATCAGAGGTCTCTTTTTCAGTTAAACGGGGATAAGCTTCGATTGTAGTTTTCTTAAAGGAGGTCGCCATTTTAAATACTCTCAAAGCAGAGTGCTGTGCAATGTTTTCATCCATTTTGAGGAGATACATCACTAACAAGTTACATCTCATCAGCGTAGTATAATACTAGATTTATATATAACGAATGGACTGATATTATGCTTACAATAACTCCCGCACATTAGTTTGAAATTATAATGATGCAGATTGATGTTACTGGTTCGAGATTATAATCGGGATTCATCGCTCCACGATCGGCATTTGTCGAGGGATCCACGTGACCACGTGACCCAAAACATCTGCATAAATTAATTCGCTTATCCGGGGTTAGGATTATTTGATAAAGTGCGCTACCAAAATTGCCCCAAGCACCTCAAGCGAGTAGTGTGTGAAGGGACGCTCGTGGCCGTGTAAGAAAGCGTCTGTTAGAAAACAGACACAAACAGTTATGTCACAGACAGAGAACAACATTGAAGAAAACATGGTAAGTTACAACGCTTTCTTAGACCGCTGTCAAAATAATTCGTCTGCTACAGTTTGCATAGGAATATTGCGTTTTGATATTGTTATATTGCTTTAATTAAACTTTTTTATTTATTTATGTTTCTGTTGTGTACTCTAATCTTATATATATTTATTTTTAATTCAACTTTTTATTTTATTAAAACTTTAGATATATTTCATGACTAAATGAAATTGACCCCCCAAAAAGTGGATTTTAAATTGTTTACTTGAAACAATTAATTAATTGTACGTTCATGAATTGTCTCACTTATTTTGTTATTATTATTATTTATGTTAAAGAAAAGCAACATGTTTCACTAATTTAATTATTTAGTATTATCACGTTGTTGTTTTTATGCCCATGTACATCTACTCACAGTGTTGCTTTTAAATGAATTATCTTAATTTTAATTTGAGTAAAATGCCAAATTTCAGTTTATTATTTTTTTATTTATGTAAATATGATTTGTTTAAAATTTTATTTCTCGTATTTCAGTCTACTGAGGACCTGCAAACAACGGTAAATGATGCAGACTCTGACAACTTTAGTGAAAACGGTGAAGATACCGAGTTGACTGCAGATAAACTCGACCCTGCAGACAGGCACTTATATGAAAAATTGAAATTGCAAGAAAGAGAGGAACGGGAAGAAATTGAACGTGAACTGAAGGCTCATGAAGAAGCGTTGTCCAGACACCAAGAAGAATTGAGAGCACGTGAAAAAGAACTTCGTTTGGCACAGGAACGCATGAGACAGAGGGAACAAGACATTCGAAATAAACACGTCGTGACGGATGATTTCCGTATGGGACATCCCCACCCTGGTCATAGTTTACACCACCCACACCCGGCTCATGCCTCGTCCCCCAGGGATTTGAAGCTGGACACTCACTCCCTACACAGTCAGAACCACAGCCCCTTCAGCGCCCAAACCTCACCCGACAGATTCCCAAGAAACACCCAGCCACCCTCCGTGGGAGGGATGCACAGCCCACCCGAGGTGGGGGAAGGAAGAACCCACCACTGGACGTTCGAGGAGCAGTTTAAACAGGTCAGTTCGGTACGGATCAAATTTATATCAATTCTAAACTATTATTTTAATATAAAAGTATCCATAATTAAGCATCTTCACGGTGTTTTATAGTTAATTTTATATACATTGATACTCCATTGTCGACAATGGATTTATGCATTGACTGTCATTTCCAGATTTAAACAATTATAGATGTCTATTATGAGAGCATCCCAAAGAATATTGTGCTCTAAATTATTGAGAATGAGTTATCAATAGTATAAATATATATTTCGTGATGAAACTACAAACCAAACCTAGATGAAAATGTTATCAATCTTTTATAATATATATTAACTCTCATTATAAATACCACTTTAAACAATAAATTGTATTTTGTTCTTATCTCATTTATATCTACCAATAAAGGCAATGTTCTTACTACAGTAATTAAATGTGATATTCTTGTTTTTATATGCTAGTATACGTTAAAAATATCGATACCACATCAAATAATAGATATTAGACATGGCTTATTAATTATTACTGGCGTATTAACATTTAGCTGCAGCTTAAATACATTGAGAAAATAATGTTAAATGTATTTACAGTTTGAATTGGACGAATGTTATCTCATATAATCATTTTATAATTAGGTTTTATTATTTATTATCATTACATAATTATGGAACCCAGCGTGAAAGGGCACGTGGATCGCATATAGATGATAATGGTATAATCACCAGTAATCTAATAAATTGTTTACATTGATACCTGAATTCAACACACTGCCAAACAAAATCTCATTATTAATTAATAATAGGTGACGTGTGTATAGTATACGAATAATTCATTAAGCACCGGAACTTGCTCAGCGAGAGAAAATAATTATTGAAAATATATATTCGTGAATTAAATGTGAAAGGGTGGCATGTTGCTTTTACCCAAAGGTTTTGTGATTAAGGAAAGTGTGTTGGAATCGAGTATGTAATTCCGGCTGATTTGTGTAGTTCTGTGAATGACACCATGCCATATGTTGTCACGGTGGTAAGAAAAAACCCGTATACAGCTGGGCTTCGTGTTGATAACATAAATACCCTCCGCCGTGGGTTCACGTGTTGATTTCCTAAGCCCCATGCCAAAACGTAGGCCACCACTATATCAGACACAAATCTCAAGTCGAGATATATATATAATATTGCCGATATACTTGCTGACGTATACTTGCTGAGGTATACTTGCTGAGGTATACTCGACAGCATTTATCATCAACATTTATCATCCCTGGATCCTGTGTTATTTTAAACTTTAATTATTCCCGATATTGTCAGGGGTATCCTTTGAAAAATTAATTTGAATTATGAGAATTATAAATACATTTACCTAAAGTCAAGCATATATTTAATAAATAAAATAAATATCAATGTTGTGTCGTTTAATTGTATTGGATATATTATGTATCATCGTTAATACGACAACCACACATTGAAAATCCTGTAGGCGGTGGTGTATTAACGAATATTTAATTGATTGATACTTAATTATTTTATAAACATTATTGCAACACTAACAATTGACCTGTCACTCTGTCTCCTCTGTGTAAATATTGATAATGACACTCTTGTGTAGAGCTGTACATAATAAAACATCGATATATCCTTTCTACAAAGTGATCAATGACATCAAGATTACGGTGAATGGAAGCAGAGCAATCAGTACATTGCTATTGATCCCAGACCAAAAGCCATTTGTCTCAAGTCACCAGTATGGCAGTAAGACCCGAACATCTCATTCTTTGTATTTCTAAAAGGCTTCTATATCTAGTTTACTCTCATATAAAACTAGACCGTGTTCACCTAGTTAAAAATTCACTTGATTTCTGTATATTGGTGTCATGGGAGAGAGAAATCAAGCTTCGTGAAGCGATTGAGAGAATAAAGTATTTGCCGTACATTTGTCCATTGTTCGTCTGATTTTCTGTGGCAATAAGAATTTGCGTAGAAAAGTGAGATTAAGATAAAATTTTGATGAAGCGCAATGCATTGGGAGCCATGACTTGTCCATCCGCGTCCATAGAAAAAGACTTAAGATCTATAAACGGTTATAAACCAGCGGAGTGAAATCATTCGCTGAGTGCATGTGCTCCATACTTTGATAGAATGTCATTTATTATGCATGACATGAAACTAGGGATCATCCGTATTTCTTATCCCGTTACATTGCTAAACATTCTTATGTCAACAATAGATGCATGTCGACATAGGAGTGTTTTATTTGCGCTTGTGTTGCTATTGTTATCGCCGTCGATGTGTACCATTGTGATTTAAAGACAAGATACTTGATGTTGTAGAGCACATCTTCATTAATTGCCCGGCTAGTCCCGAGGGTGTCGATCGGTTTTATTGACATGGTTTTGTCACTCTCATGGTGTGTATGTATATCATTGTGCAGCACTAGGATAACGGTAGAAGTCACACAAAGACGTAAGGTGTTTAATTAATGAACACACCGAATGTAGCCCACTTCACTAATTGAATGAAAGGCCATCAAGTCTATGTTTTAATTTATGCTTCTACCGAGCAAGACGCAAGGTAAATGTTTAATGTGTCGGGTTGCTGTATCAAACAGTGTCTTACTTAGGTGATAATTGCTCCACAATTACAGTCGATCGAAAACCATTTCACACCATGTTTCCAGAAACTGTATTGTTCCATTCAAATTCAACATTTCTTATGAATGTATAACAAAAAGGAATTTGCACATTCACTTCGCGTAGACGTTCAATTGTATGTGTCGACATATTGTCAAAGTTTAAGCCGGTGTGCTATATTTGCGTATGTCTGCTGTAATATTTGATATGTTACCAGCGTAAACATTTGATTTCTAGTAAATGTACTATAAGCGAAAAAAGATGAATGTTTGTAATTATAACTATCAGGGCTTCGACTAACCTAGGGCATGTGCTGTTCCATAAACATCAGACGCGAAATTATCACTGCGTCTCTGGTATTGAAAGACAACTTGTGTCAATATTTGTGAATCTGTGAATGTATTTATATTGAGAAATATAGTGATGGGGATATCAAATGAATGGCACAGATGTGATCCCGTATCTAGCAAAATGTCCACTATAAATGTAACATATTTAATTCCATCACGATTTCCTTTCATCGAATTTAATCGAAAAAAATAATTTAGTTTACTCAAGATTTCATCTTTTATACGGCTGGGGTTTGCTATACACTCATCCTGATTCCAAATCTATGTCATTGTTCGGTATGGCATAGAAATAATTCTTTGGTAATTTACTCCGGGTTAAGCCTGCGTCAATAAAGTAAACTTCTATGGATACAGTCCGTACCTCACAACTTATCCTAACTCATAATCTTAAATGTCACGGGGTAAATTCACACCAGTCATAAGTGCGATCTTCGAGAGCATATAGATTAATTAATGTAATTTTATTTCAATCCTGCTCTCCAAATAGATCATGGCAGACACGAAATGAGTTGACTTGTGTGGGTTAAAATATTTATGGTGGTTTAATATGGAGGGCTTGGAAACAAAACGCCTTTCTTCCCTCTCGTGAAGCCAGCTGACAAGAATTAATTTGCTGGGAATTGAGAAAATCGGACACATTTAGACGGACGGCTATCCATCGTCGCTACGTGTAATTGTAATTAACAAAGTCGGCTCGGATTTGGCTGGAAAAGGGCTAGAAGTGAAAGATTAGCCTCTCAACCCCAGGCACCCTCCTCATATGTGGTTGCTATCACACATCAATCAAAACATGTTGCTTCAATCGGCCAATATTGAATCCAGATGGGACAATTACGACGACACATATAATACGATTTCCTGCTTAATTTAGGAATCAAATTATAAGCCCGTATCGTAATCCCTGTGGTCCACGGGACGTTTGGCATCGTCTTCTCGATGGCCCAAATTTTGATATCTCGAGTGGAATAGACTTCATGGCTCGTTTTACATCATAAGCATTACTCCAGCTGGTCCTCTCCTTATGCTAGCTTTTATATCTCATGCTTATCACAGAATTGATACTCGATTTCATATTTTTATCTGTGCATAGCCTTCTCAATTCCCAAGTGAATTTACAAGCTATCTACAAATAACAAGGCGCATTCCTCCTCTATCACACTCTCTGTGTTTCCTTAATGACTTGTCCTCTGTAGTTGGACGTGGAAACCCCCCACAGGCTTTGTTCCCGGTTGTCCGGTCAAACCGAGTTCTTTATTCGCTATAATTGCGATCTGATTCCATTTGTCATGCCTTTTTCTTTGCTTGAAAATGTGAGAAATCAACAAAGAATAAGGTGTGCAAATAGCCTGCCATCCTATTCAAATCGGTTTGTGATTTTTGCCCTAAGTTTTGAAGGACTGCTAAACTGGCACGGCGGGCCACCGTAAGCAGCCGTGTGTTTACCTTCGCCCCGTGGAACGTGTCATCGTCGTCTTGGCCCAGCGTCGCAGACCCCGACCCGAGCACGCCGACACCGGTCCTCGGCCCATCGACATCTTAGGCCCCTAGAATCGGGGCACAATCACATTGCAAGGGTCAGAGGGGGCCATGGTTCTGATGTCACGTGATCGCCCGTCCTTTCCCCGGACCGATCCTTTGATTTGGCACTGCTCCGAGATCAGTGTCCCCACACCTCCAAATTTCATTGCCTTAGCTTAATTACTCTTTGTCCTTGAAATTACCTGATGTCTTCAAATATTTAGAGGACAAACAAGTGCGAGGAAAACAATGGCCACGCATGCCTCACATGTACGCATGAATACTGTACGTTATGGAATACATTTAGTACATGCATATGAAGTGTTAATCCACGTTCATGACCATGGCAGTAATTTATAGACAGACATATTTTATTAAAACTGTCACATGCATGGTAGGATCTAATCAGATGCTATGTTGATATGCCAAGTTTTGAGTATTAATAAAATTGTCCAATGTTTCAGATGGAATCAAATGATATTCAGTACTGTTCTTCTAGACTTCGCTGACCAACTTCAATTTTCTGTTAACTATATATAGATTATACAGTAAGTAGGTGTTTCCACGGGGATCCCAGTTTTGCCTACCATTGAGTTTTAAACTATAATTTTATTAGGTATATTTAGTGGTGATCAACTGACCACAAGAGTAATGAGACGCATATAGATATAATTTATTGTATATGGTTCATTAAAAAATATATTCAATTTCCACATCATTGCGTTGTATAAACTTATGAAGCAAGGTGTCACGTTTGCCGTACAGCCGATGGAACCAGATGAGGTTCCAGTTCTTATAGACTTCGCTGACCAACTTCAATTTTCTATTAACTAGATTATAGTAGGTCTTTCCACTGGTTCCAAGTTTTACCTATCATAGGCAGCTAACATTTAGTTACATACATGGATGGTCAGCTGACCACAAGCGTACATAGACGCATAGGTCGAAATATATTGTACGGTTCATTTATTATCTGATCTGTTCAATTTCCAAATGATTGTGTTTTCTGAAAACTTATAAAGCAAGGCGTCACTTTTCCCTTACGGCCAAGTTGATTGACGTTTTTATAGGGTCTAAGATTCCCACTTCTGTCACAGGTTCAAGTGTAGAAAACGCATTATCAACACATGATTTTATAATGATGGATAGCAGATACATATCTGCAGCATATCACAAAGGGCACTGCGGTGATACAGCCCCACTATACGAGCTTCGCGATACCCCTTATTTGCTTTATTGGAAATATTACACCAGTATATTAATTTCCTATATGTCTCATTAAATGGTGCATGGAGGCGAAAACATAGTTTATCATTTCTAGTCTATGAGACAAATGACGTTTTATCGAGCTCATTATTATTTAGTTGTACATTAAAATTGTCCTATCGTTAAAATATGCATGTGATCGATGTCAAATACACTTTGTATAGATGTCGTATCTCGTTGATGATGATGAAGTGTGTCATAGATGTGGTTAGTATATTGTCGCTGATGCTGATGACGACGAATATGATGATGATGATGATGATGCTGATTGATGATGATGATGATGACGACGAAGACCATGCCCATGCTGCTGCTGCTGCTGATGATGATGATGCTGCCGTTTATTAGCAAACTAATGCAGATAATTCCTCTCAGCCATGCCTCTCCAAGGTTGGATGCAGAATCTATAAAACGAATTAACAGAAGCTAATATTAGTTTTCAGATTAGCCTGTGAGATAAGTAACAGATTAAAATGAACAATAGAGTAGTGAAGCAGTATTCCTGTTCCCACGCGGTGACACGTCCGGAAAGTGATCCAGTTAGTTTGCGAAAATGTATTAATCACTCATTAAGAAATGTCTTAGCGAGATCAAGAAGCGTGCTGTACGAACCCTAGACATTTGTAATAGAATTCATTGAAAGACTGAACATTGGAAATGGCGCTTGATTACCATGTAAAACTTTAATGAGTGTTTTGCTCCGATGCTCTTCAGACAAAGCCAGTCGTGGAAACTATACATTTTATTTCCTGCAGACGTTTTGTTTCCATTCGTAAGAAGGTCCAATTGAAAGTTTCAATTAATGTTGATGTTACACTGGAAAACTGCAGAATCGATGGCAGTTTTTGTTTACTCGATCATATTGATTTCGATTCAATCGTAAATTCATCAAAGCGTGTATTAATTATCACATACCTGCGTCTGCTGATTTGTATTACATATATATGTTGACGGGAATGAATGTAATTAAGATAGAGTTTGGTTGTTCTTTTCAGACAAATGAGTTTTGGTTCGTTCATGATAATTTATTCACTAGATGAAATGGATTCGAAATTACGAAAGAAGCAGAATAAAGTACATTTCGCTTCTATAACAGTCTTTAGCTATACTATGAAGAAGTACAATGTATTAGTTAAACGTTGTACTTAATGGATGTTTAATTATTTCATTTAAGCCATGGCAGACGATATCACTTTAGACATTGTCCAGATGGAAATATTCTTAGACAGATTATATATTGCCCTTTTAGTGGGCTCAATATACCGTGATTTGATACTTAATAAAGTTGAAAATATATTTGTTTCCATTTTCTTATTGGGTTTCTAGCTATCTCATCTTGATCTGAGATCGCATAATAGCCACCAAAATGACTCCCGATCAGGCAAAATATGTTTTATGATAGCATAAAAACGCATTGTAGCGCTACGAGCGTGTTATATTCTAAGCTGAATAAATATATAATCAGTGCAGTGTGCTATGTGTATTTCCCATCGCTATCACTGATATGTATCAATGCTACGGGGAGCGGTGTCTTTGTCAGCGTCACGGCGGGTTAAGAAAACATACATTTTTACATATGGATATCATTTCGTTCCATCTATTTCCGTCCAGGATTCGGTATTGTCTTCACTTTTTCCAACGAGTTTCTAAGTTTTTCCCCCGACTTTCTGTTGAACCTGGTACGTAACACGATTTTCTGGCGTTTGTGAAACTGTGCTGTTTTATTGACACTGGCAATGTTTTAATATATCCACGTACAATGCAAACCGCTCTGCCTCGCCATTCTCTTATAAATATATAATACAATTAGTTAGATATGAATGATTTCAGCTTAGAAATGTGTAATAATATTATCCATCCTCGTCATAATATTTATATTTGTCTGGCCGGAGACAATTGTAATGGTTTGCGCTAATAAATACTTCTGTCTGTCTGGCCTATAAGTGAAATACGATCTGTGATGCCGATTTGCCAAAATGCAAAACATATAAGTGTCGCATACTGTGAAGACGTTTAGCTTTCGCAGTACAACGTATTGATTCTTAAACATGTTCAATTGCTCCCCTGAGCATAATAATTTATATAACATTGCAATGCAGGGTGAGTGGGTGCTCTACTCATCCATACCATGCAGTTGAGACAGTACGTCTTTGATTTGTACAAACAACATCGTCTCATGGTGCTCTGAAGATCATACTATACTGATTATGTGAGGAAATATTTTTAATAAATATTAATAAATTATAATAAAATAAATCATGGTTAGTGACCATTGTCCATCAACTGATTGTAACAATCCACAAACTATTCTATAATAAGAAAATATTTACAATAATTGTGTTCCTATACATGCATATAAAATAAAATATAAAATAATAATAATAATAATAATAATAATAATTTTACTGTATGCATTTACATACAATTATAAGTATTATGGATATGTAGTCGAGAAAACGATCTACCGAACATATGATTGTCACGCATTGCACAATCCCATGGCGGGTCCTAAACACGTGTGTTTAGCTTTAATTCTATATTATCTTATATCATTTCCCCCGATATATGTATAATATATTCGTTCCAAGCGCTTCATAAAACGATATATGTACGATATCGATTGAAAAGCAAGGTCTGCTGGAACGATATATCGGTTTCTGAGTGACCGTTTCGTGAAACGATATTCGAGTACCATGGTTATCGTTATCGGGCTTGGTGTGACCGCAGCTTTAATCGTAACACAAAGACAGTAGAGAACAACTTACGTGATCTTTGAGTAGATATGCCAAAGATAGAAGTTGGTTTGCTGACTAATTTCTAGCGGTGACCAGAGTGAAAAGTGATTAAATATTCAGACTCGTCTTTCTCCTCGATACCTGTCTCGGCGTCAAAGGAACTAAAACACACGTCCAACTTGTTTGCTGGGCAAATACAACTCTAATTGCTTCTAATTGTCACATTGTCGACCAAATTGTTAAACACATATGTCCTTTGTCATGGCCCTAATTCTGTTCTTCTACTAATTCAATGTGAGGGGCTCACTGTGCTATGTGCACTGTCTGGAAAATATGCTTTGATTTTTAACTTACAAATATTGCATAATAACAGCTAATAGTGTAAAAGTTAGCAACCTACAGGGAGCTGAATGTACACGTGTGTCGCATGGCGAGAACGTAGATCGAAGGGAGAGTCTTTGGCTGTTGTGCACGTGTGCATGCGCAAATCCGCTTGCATCAAGCATGAAGGTGATACCAGTTTTAATAATATTAACTGTCAGCGCTACAAACGACATGTCTTGCGCGTATTCCTTGGAATAATTGGCATCAGCACAAAACGAAAGATTCCCAACATAGCATATATGTTTTGTAAACATCTTCTTTTTATCAGTATTGGTATATAACTTTTAATATCGGGATAAATGTGTATACAAATGTGAATATATTTTATTTCAGATTCAGTCACTAGTATAAAGTTATATAAGAATATAAGGCCGAAGATAAATATATTTCAGAATTATGCACTTCAGAATTTAAAACATTCGCGGACTATTATTCGTAATAAATAACCACGCAAGTTCATTTGTCATAATTAACACGTCTGTGATCAGTGGAATGTCTTCTACGATCATCTCCATACTACGATGGATGAATATATCCTTTATGATATGTAAGACCACAGACTAATACTGACTAAGACTGACGTGTAAGATAAGCTCTGCTACCACAATGTACAGATGCATGTATGTACTATAAGTAGAAAAACAAAATTATAAGAAAAATGTACGTTGCCGGTACATTTAACAGACCACCACGAGTTATTTCTTAGTCACATATATATCCAACGAATTGTATGTACATGTATTTCAAAATAATTTTATTTTGATACCATAGAATAAGAAGCTTATATGTGAAAACCTTTTCAGAGCTCTATATTTAAACAAAACTACTCAAAAGTAAAACATTTAACCCATATACAATGACAATTGGTATATCATGTACACATATATTATGAAGTTAAACTACTTTTAATGTTATTTTTTATTCGTTATACAAAACGTTAAACGTCAACGCTCAATGTGGCATGATTTATTAACTCAAGGTTTCTTATTTGTTTCCCTTCTGGCATTCCATGATATAGTTACACATATTTTAGTGTGTGGTCAACTGCGGTCAGTAGGGAGTTGCTCGTGCACTCATAGACAGTGCCAGCAGAGGATGGACACACACGTGCAAAGCCAGTGGACGAATATGGCGCTGCCAGGAATGGCTCTATACGTATCAACTCTAATAAAATCATCTTTGTATAGTTATATTAAATTTGCTACTGATTTTGGTAGGGCATATGCATTTAATTGTAACGTTATACACATATTGTTTGTTATATCACATATATATATATATATATATATATCCGACGTTAAATACAGCTTCTTCTTCTTCTTCTTCTTCTTCTATCTATGGCATATATGAGACAGTTGAATATAAAGGTCACACTGTATGCGAATTTCGCTCGCATCTCATTCTGGTGTGTGCATGCTTAAGGACCTTTAGACGTATACTTCATTATGGTCATTCCACATCCACTATAACTAACTGTATTGCAGATAGATCTATTTTAAAATCTGTATTCCAGATACGATCCTTCTTGTATCATTACGTATATGTGTGTCCACATTTACAGCGGTTAATAGCTGTCGTGCTCAGCTATGTCTTAAAGGATTGAAAGCAAAACATCCTGTATAACTTTTCTCGTTTTTCTTGTTGGTACATTTAGCCCGAGTGTTTGCCTTTCTAACATTAACATTGCAGTGGCATGGGGACACAATGAGAACAGTTGTTCAAGTAAAGACTAATTCAATTAACTTCCATCTCACCGTAAATACGCCGACCTCAAAGATATTTCACCATGTTGTGTAAATACAATTTGTATAGTCACGTTTCCTCATTCTTTTCCAAAAAATTAAAAAGAGGAATGCTGGATTATCTCGTAGTTTGCGCATTACACTACCACTATGAATCCGCCGTTAACATGAATGGGTAATTTCAACTTCAAGCAGTCGATCCTACCTATCTGTCACTTACTTCCTACTTCCCTACATCTTCAATATCCCTCCCCCATTTCTCTCTCTCTCTCCCTCTCTCTCTCTCTCTCTCTCTCTCTCTCTCTCTCTCTCTCTCTCTCTTCTAACCATCCC
>JAVCKZ010066079.1:0-14541 GCA_034780755.1 Lepetodrilus elevatus
TACACTGTACTATACATGTATTACTGTATATGGGCCAGTGGCCTTACATGCAATAAAATTGATTGATTGATTGATTGATATTTCACAGATGTTTTGTTGAAGATTGTTTGTCTATTTCATGGATGTTTTATTGTTTGCCTATTTCATGTTGGAAATTGTTCCTTAGGAATGGACCTGCATTGGACTTGGATACTTATTGTTGTTATTATTATTAGTAGTACGTAGTAGTTGTAGTAGTATTAAGGTTTACTTACATGCCTTGAGCTGTAAAGCTAGCTACATTTAGCTAAGTCCGAGAGAGACTGGTTCTACATCCAAGTTGGTAACGACTTTCTCGGTCATTGACTGCTTCCACTACTCTAGGTGGGTGATGCAGGCAATATTCCTCCACTGATGGCGACCTTAAATGACCACCAATGTTCAGGAAACGCGACACTTTTCTTCACTACAATTTCGTTCTGCATGACTTATATACATATATGTCGCTGTTTGTGTAATATTTACTGAAGGGGAAATAACAATTTTCTGAGTGGATGCCTGTTCAAGGTGAATAGATACACTAGGAAGACTGGTCTTTTGTATGTATACCAAAGTACGTTTTAAGAAAATTAATATTTGTTCTCTCTCCCAAAGTTGTGTTTACGATGATTTAAGGTGCATATTTATTTACAATACAAGACAATTCCAGTTCATTACATGAGAAGCACTTTGGTTCAAGTTAGATGATAATTATAGCGGTTAGCGATGAAGTCGCGTCTGATGAGGAAATTATCGTGGTTAATGATGAGGATTAAGCCTAAGACTGCGGAGAGTGTTGACGGGAATTCGCGGATAGTTAAGAACAATGATGTTGGCCAGACTAGCGATGAAGGTGGTAATTTTGAGGATCAGGTAAGAATTGGGACGTTTACGCATGTGTAATTGCTGCCTGTTAATGACAGATTGATGAATAGAATTATCTGGTGAATGTGAGGACGACCATTACATGTAAGGAAAAACATATTACATGGAAAGAAAAACATGTTACATTTAAGGAAAAACATGTATGGATTATAATTTTACATGACTGCCAACTTGTAGGGGAAAACCATGTTACATGTAAATAAAATCATGTTGCATGTAAGAACAAACATTACTTGTAAGGAAAAACATGTATTATAATTTGACATGACCCCCATCACATGTTGTAGTATAGGTGAAAAAACATGTTGCACGGAACAACATGTTACATATTGGGAGAAAAAAATTGTGGATTCTAATTTTACATGACCCTAAAACATGTAGGTTGTAGCAGGAAAACACGTTGCATGTAAACATGGTAAACATGAGGATTTAGACATAAGATTTATTACAATTTTCTTTCATACTGGAATGGTCAAAATCACTGTTCTACAGGTATTTCATGGGTGCTTCAAACAGATTTCATAGCAATACACTGTAGGAGTTAGACAAGGAAAGTACGTTCAAAGTACATAAAGCTATCCTATTATTAGAAAGTTTAACAATGTCGAGTAAATATTTATGAATGTTTGAGCAAATTCATGATCAATATTTAATATGCAGTCAAATTATGATATAATGTTCAATATTTGTAGAGCAAACATGCCTATTCACTATGGCTTCAAGAGTTGTCTCCCTTACTTGCACGTAAAGGCACTGCTGTAAAATCATTGACATGCAGATATTCTGTGAAATCCTGTGAAATCATTTCTTATTTCAATGCTAGATGCATCTCAACTCTTTCTGCTGGATTAGACACTGCTCTTCAGGGCATCTCTAGTTGCCTCCAGCATAGAGATGGTTATAGTATTACAGATTGGAAATGCCTGTTTGGAACCATCACAAAATCATTTCTGATACGATTTCAGCTTTGGAACAGGTGTGAAGTTGTTTCCCCACCAGACTTCAGTAAATATACATTAACAAATGTTTTATTTTCTTTGAGTGTTTTCTTGATAGTATTTAATTTATTTCATCAGATATATCTTTCTAATAATTTGTGTGTTTTTCTTCTCCAGGAGATCAAGTACAATCTGACCCCGAATCGACCTCGGATACATAGCAGATCAGTGTCGCAGTCGTCTACTGACAGCTACAGTTCTGGTAAGTCGGGAAGACCTTCAATGTTCCATCAGTGTTGTATTGGGGAAGCCTGTATCCAATTCAGACAAGAGTTGTCTCTGACACTATTGACCCCTGCAACACTACAGAATCGGCCATTTTACTTTCATGTCAACTTTATATTTTCGATGTGATTTAGTTATAACAAGAGCGTCTTTAATCTTATATCACAGCCGGATACACTTACTTTGGGGAATGTGGTAATGAGGAATGTGGAATATGGAAGTCGACCTGCACGATGCTCAAAGCACTATTACATACAATGATCAGTCTCGTATGATTTTTGGTTATATCGCCAGGATTGAAGGAGTGCTTGACATATTTAACTATTGCTGGGGGTGAGATGAATAATGAATTTTACTTAATACTTGACATAATATCAATTATGAATTTTACTAGACGTTATAATATTGATTTACATTTAGACAATCATTCATGTCCTAGTGAAAGGGAAGCAACTTTTTCAAAGATAGCAAAGATGGCATCACTATTGTTATAATCATATGTTGAAATCTATGTAACCGATTTTCGATCTTATCAGAATGGTCGTACTCCTTGTTTTATTAAATTAATATACTGCAGTGCATATAATGCCATAAAACTCACCCTGACTACAAACATGCAAACCGTTTGGACTTAGTACAAAGGGACACAACTCTTGTAGCCTTGTGTGTTGCTTGGTTATATTTCTGCTCAATGTTGCTTTAAATGATAAGATGTGAATAACTTAAAGCAAAGCATTGTGAATGTTACGGCTATTGTGTCAGGATAGCTGTATTAGTTAACGGCACATGGGTGGTTATTGGAGGTGGATCCACCTGGTTTGAACTATTCATCTGGGTACCTGGGTGAGATTTGGGGTAGGATCCATCCGGGTAACTGGGTGGTATTTGGGGATGGATCCATCTGGTTACCCAGGTAGTATTGAAGAAGGATTGATCCAGTTACCTGGGTGGTATTGGTGGTGGATCCACCTGGTGGTATATTTAAAGAGGTCTTGGTGGGAGGACCTAGGTGGGTATAGTGGAGGTGGCCATATTGGAGGTGGATTCAGGTGGCTGTATCGTTCCAGGCGGGCGGGGTGGACCCAGTGGCAGGGCGGTGCGTGGGGGTCAGCTCGACCCCATCAATGACTCTGACTCAGGTTGTATGCTGATTGATGACATTGTCTTTGTTTTTACCCCACGCTCTGTCTTCTGTTTCCATATCTCCTGCATCCTCAATCATCCAGGGCGTAGGCTATGATCTACTGCTACTCTTAATGCTCCTGCCTAGGAGCACCTTGCTCAGATTTCTCCACTATAAATTGGAACTCAACTGAGTTTAAACAGATATTAATTGGGATTTAAGCGAAAAGATTTAAGTTGAGCATAAAAATAAAGAGAAAATCATGGTTGAAAGTACTAATATGAGTTAGCCTGCGAACTGGATGGTTGAGGATGTTGTATATGGGTATTTGCATTTCTGGCTGTATATCTGCTAATGTTGCTCTGATCTGGCCTCTGTATTTGAGATGAGCCGACTTGCTGTGATACAACATTGGGGCGTGGCTTGTTGTTGTTGCACGTCACGGACAGATGGACAAATACATATAGAGAGAGCGGGCAGACAAATATATGTAGATTGTGAACCTTTGACCAATACAGAAAAAGTATGATGCATATGCAGACAGACAGATGGATAGAGACAGACAGACAGAAATACAAATACAGACTAAAAACAGATAGACCGACAGCTGGACAGACATGTAGACACAGACAGACACCGAGACAGACACACTTAGACAGATAGACAGACAGCTGGACAGACATGTAGACACAGACAGACACCGAGACAGACACACTCAGACAGATAGACAGACAGCTGGACAGACATGTAGACACAGACAGACACACTCAGACAGAAAGTACTAATTAACAGAATCTTGCCTAAATTATCGTATCGGATCTACCACTAAGAACAGTGTCCTCGAAATGGAAACAATACACTACGGAATCGACGGAATCGGAGACTGTCCATGTTTTCAGTCTATATGTCTGCAGGTGACGTTCTGACATTTGCACAGCTTTGGAAGGAGACTTCGTGATTGCATTAAGCCCGAACGCGAGAAGCCCAAACATGGGTGGCGATATGAAGAGAAATAATCACCGAGTAATCTTGGCACTGTGCGGCCCATGACCACTATCATATACTGTCGCGGAACCCAAATGCTGTCTTCTTTCAAACCGCTGACTTACGTGCATGTGACACGTGTAATTATAACGACACTCGTGTGGTCATCAAGCTGGAGCATGTACTAGGGGATAAATTCATGTCAATATGATTTTAATGCCAGAAGAAGTACATTAACATAGCCACATACTAGGGATGAATTCATGTCGAAATGATTTTAATCACGGAAGTACATTGACATAACTACGTGTTCTGCTTTTGATTTTTAATTATCTTTTTTTTTAACAGTAACAAGTAACAAGTATTTGATTATAAATGTATTCTGGATATCGATAAAGTTAACTTTTGTAATGTAACCGATTCGATGTCATGGCGGATGTTTAATATAATCAAGTGTGTCACATTAATGAATTTACATTTGTTTTGCTTTAATGTTTAAAAAAACCCCATTACATTACCTAAATTATATATTTTTATATCTTACTAAAGTATATTTTTTACCACTCTTCTAAACTTTTCCACGCAAAATGGGGGGATATTACCACGGACTTCTATTTCATCTGCTCACTCGCACGCTTAAACGCATTCTTCTAATACTTCTAGACTTCTGTGTGTGATAAGAACTTATATTGTAGTACTTATACATTCTGTTCTATTTTCTACATTATTTCCACATCGAATAGTATAGCTTAATTATGTGTAGAAGTTAGAACTAATAGACTTTGCTTCATTACTAAGCCACATATATATTGATATTAGAAGTTTGATATTAACCATATTTATTAAGTAATGTTTTGTTTGGAGCTATAAAATGTTGCATAATAGTATTCATGATATTTGTTTCTCTAATACTACAGGTTAAATGATGTTTTACATATTACATTAATATAATATTTCAGTTGAGAAATAGGTTGTATCCTGACATATTCAAAATGTTTGTACTTTTCTTGAAATTTTACGGCTTTAGTTTTATGACCCTTTGAAATATTTCTAAATCAATTCCCCCTAAAGTATTATATTTCTAATCTTTCTTCAATTTCCTGAAACAATTAATTGTCAATGTATATTATTTATTTATTCATTATATAAATCTAATTTAAAACAACAAAAACAAATGTATGAAAGAAAAATGTGCCCGCAATAATTACTTTGATTATGTTAAAGCAGTCTTAAAGTAATTCCTACATAAACGACAGGTTTTGTGATACGTGTACATCCAATGCAAACAACACTTACTGAACAACACTAATTTATGTTGTTGGAATGTTGTTATATGCTGGTAATGCTGCTGTTATTTAAAGGCTGTTAACTGTTGCTGCATGTTTTCGATGAGTACACCAGAATTACTGTTTTGGTTCCAGTTTTGGAGGCTATGGGAATGCTGTTTGAATTATTGGCTTGTTTAAGTTTTTCTGTCTGCATGGCAATTTTGTTTAATAATTGATATTTAATTTTTTGGGTTGATATTTGTATTATGATTTTATCATGATACATGTATTATATACACTACAGTATTGAATTAAGGTTTTTTCATTTAGGAGATTGATAATTTGCTTTAAAATTTGTATTTTGTATGACAATTTATTTATTATAAGGTATGTTTATTTGCATTAATATTTGGGTTTTTTGTAGGACATTTTCCAAAGATTTTATTTCATATTGATCATATAATAATGTTCACAAAATGAAAACATGGATATCTCATTTCGTTATTGATACAGCTGTCATTTTAGAAATTTTTATTTACTCATTTTTCATTATGAATGTAATTTTTTGTTGTTGTTCAGGCTTTGTTCAAATTAACAATTTGCCCTTAGAAGTGTTACTGCTTTAGTAGACATCGGATTCCATTAGAGGACTGTGCTTAATTTAATCACATTTGCATTTCCTTGTGGAATTCTCATACAACTCAATAATAGATGTGTATGTACACACACATTGGTTGAGAGAGAGAGAGAGAGAGAACGTACACTTATAGAATCAACTGTACATCTATGTATCTATCCTTGTAATAACACCTTCACAAGACCCAATCTGCCAAGCCTTCCACTTGGCTGAGGAGTAAACTATTCTTGTATTTGTAATTTAATTTACTCTTCAAGTTTCCACGGGGGTGGGGATAACAGGTGTATTGGGACCAACAATTATTGTAAACATAGTGACATTTCACCCATGTCCTGCAATTCTGGTGATGATGACAAGATCATAATAAGTTGTAGGTCGCTAGTATATAAAAATACATATATCCTAGCATCCTACTACATATTCATTGATCATGTATGGGTGAAATATTCCCGCTGCGATGTAAAGTACATTCATTCATACTTGTTCACAGTTGAATGACTCTACTAGTTTGTCTTCCCCAGCAAAACACATTGTGATGCTGATGAGATCTTAATAAGTTGTAGGTCAATAGTATTTAAAAATACATGTACACTAGCATCCTACTACTTATTGACAATTCAATGGTTAACTAGTTCGTCTTCCCCAGCATCACACATTCCGAAGCTTATGCGATGTTAATAAGTTGTAGGTCACTAGTATATAAATATACACATACTAGCATCCTACTACTTATTCACAGTTCAGTGATTAACTGGTTCATCTTCCTCCAGTATCGCACATTCTCTGTGTATTACGTTCTTGTTCATTGAGTAAGGGGGTCACAGTACGATACATTGCTGAGTTGACTGATCGTATCTAGAGGCAGATATATAAGTTTTGGTATGATACTAGCAAACCGTCGACTAAATATTATTAAATGGATGGAAGTTCGAAGCTGCCGAAAGGTATGGAATAATCTACTATGAAGTCAAAGTCATAACTATGTTCATGTATATCATGCTCTTATATAATCTATGTTCTATGCAAGATATATTGCTTGTATTCCATACTGTCCCCAAAAGTGACAGTTTTGGCCTTAGGTAAAACATAGTAACTGTCACATTTTGATTCAGCCTGTGTACAAGAATGTTATGTTTACATGTATAAACCAGAAAGTCTAGCCACAAGAGTATGATTTCATGCTGAACTCGAGGTTTTGTTCATAAATCTTCATATATAATTTGAACTTGAGCATGAAATCATAGTCAAAAGGTTTCGTAATCTCAGGCCTGATTGGTGGCAAACAAAAGTCACTGTTCAATCATGTGTAACCCTTCATTTGTAGTACAAATTGTACTGGATATATTCTATGATAAACATGCTACATTTTAGTGAACGTTTGCAACACATCATTTGAGGATCTTGGTGGGATAGCTACATCCAAATTGTCTTTGAATTCATGTTATTATATTGCTAGAAACCTGGAAATCATATGGGTTAAATTTAAGAACATTCAGTAAATATTCCTAAATAGCGCACATATTTTCTACCAATGCCCCAAGTCACAGAATGTGTGTATGACTATGAGGTAACAGTTAATGATCAAAGTTGAGTAATCTCCCCTGTGGTAAATATGGTTCCATTATTATAAAGGTCAAGGATCACATAGATCCTGTACACATATATATATATATGCCAAAGGCAAATAATCTTATCGTAATGGACATATCGGTACATTACACGCTGTAGGCAATATGTGTTCTGTAATGTAATTTTTCATCAGGCTGAGTTTCCATTTGCTAATATTCATATCGCTCTGAATGAATAATGGCATGACCTATTAGTAGTATTACTCCCCTTTAATTCTTTGAATTTTTTATTTTTTATTTTAAAAAATTAAAATATAAATTATTATTCATATTTATCAAATATACGTTTATGTATCATTATTATATGGGAAAGATAAATTTGAATTTTAAGACTTAACATATTTCTGATAGTTAACAACATCGACGATACGTAGCAATTGTCTAAAGAGGTCACGCCGACATCGATTAATATATATTCAATGGCAAATGATTAAACGATTTCGTAGAGGCACCAGACACATTTACAACTGCTAATCTTCATTCCCAGAGTAGTATTTCTTGATCTACAAATCTTTAGATCACCGAAACTCTGCAACACTTCCAAGAGCGAGTCGAAGGAAGTAGGTCTTCTTCGTAGAAGATGGTAGGCGTGTTTTTCCGACGCTAGGGGTGAGAGTGGCACTAGGGTCATGTCCAGTAGCAAGCACTTTCATGTCAACACCAAAGGCCAAAGAAGGAGAGATAGGTCCTTTTGCGGCTCAATTCTCTTATCTATTGCTTCTAACTAATGGAAATGGTTTCCGAGATGGGTTTTATGGTATAAAAGGTGGCATAATTACGTATGTCAGTACGTCTATAAATGTCAGACACGCATATGCGGTCTACTTCCTGATTCAGGTTGGGCATTCCTGTAAATTAAATGGTACAATGGGTTACAGTTGGGGTTCGAAAAATATATGGATTCCAGACTGACAGATTCTGAAAAATATATCCGTCCCTGACAGACCGATTCACTGGAGATCTGGGAGTTTTATTTTGTTGTTGTCGGTCCTTTGGGCCGAGAGCTTTTCCGACCAGCATAATAAAGCGTATTACGGGACTTTTGGTGAAGAACCAGAACCTTTCATAGCTGCTGGTTTGTCTGTAATATCTATTTGGATAACGGGTACTTACTGTAAAACACATTCAAATAGTCTATTCCCTAGATATACCGTAAACATCCATTCAAACTTACATCTTCATGATGATGTCAGAAAAGACTTTTTTCCCCCGATTTTGTGAAAACTGGTTACAGTGAAAATAACAGTTATTAATTATAAAGACATACCAAATTTAGGTGAAATATTCAAATAGTTTGGTTTTAAAAGCATTTTCCATAGAGCCTTTGCTATTCTGAAATTAAATCCTCGTCAAAATTACATCATTGTAATATATGACTGCAGTTCGTGACACTGTCTGTCCCCATGGTAACCGTATTAAATTTAAACCTGATGAATATATTTTAGCATAATTTTATTAATCTAATACCTTTACTAGCTATAGTCACAGTCATGTGTATTTCAAATCATTCGAGTTTTGCATGTTGAAGTGAAAGGTTTTGCTTTCATGGGCACATCCTAACTCCTAACTGTGCACAACTAGATCTTTGCGATCCTCTGACACACTTCAAACAGTTGGTTCAAGATGGTCACTGATATCTTGGCTACTGCTTCGTTTTCTGCGACTAGTCTTCTGTCAAATGGAATATCTTGCCATCTCAACTCTGCCTTGCTCCATCTGAACATTATTTTAAATGAAACCTAAAAACCGACCTGTTTTGCAAATTCTTTATCTCTTCAGATTCCACTTTTATATGCTTCTTATTCATGTTTTTACCTCATGTAATCGTCGCAAATGGGTGAAAGATTCCTGCAGCGACGTTAAACTCCATATATTCACTCACTCACTCACCTCATGTAAGCGCTATGAGCATACCTTTATGGTGTAGAATTTGGCGCTATATGAATGTCTATTATTATTATTATTATTATTATTATTATTATTATATCTTATTTCAAGCATTGCCATTCCTATAACACCTCATAACTTTTCAAATTGTTTGAGTTTCGTCTGTTGAAGTAAAACGTTTGGCTTTCATTGTTTCTTGTTTCAACTATTCTGATTCCAAAGATATATTTATCACTTTTCTATCGTGTACCTCACCATTTTAACAATTATTTATATCAAAATTAGATTTAGTTTTTAATATGAATAAATAATGTTCATGATCATATGATGAATTTGTATGTGAATTTTTAAGTATACAGTATTATGTCAATGTTCATTTTCATTTGCAAGAATTGTCAAAATATCATATGTTCAATATTTATGTATTCCAATATTATGAATTACTATCTGTGTAGTTTTAGAGGCTAATTGGTCATTTTATATGTAATTATTTTTTCTGTCCATTTTGACAGATACTTTTCTACAAATTTTAATGAGTTTTGAACTACAGTATACACATTGAATATGCATCAGTGAATTTGATTGATTCTTTGGGTTTTCTAATCGCTAGGGAACTGCATTCACTTCAAAGATTTATAAGGAAATTTTTCTGTATGTTTAGTGTATATTTCTATTAGTATTGAAAAATAGCAGAAACATTTATCTTCCTTCAACTCCTATAAAGTCATTTACAAAGTTGACTTTTTTGTACTAATCTAAAATTTTGAGGCAGTAATTACTTTAAAGGTGGTAAACCAATTTTGCCAATGAAAGCTTCAATTACCAACGTGTGCGTGCTTAGCAGAATTTGTTATCTATCTTCAGATGTATTATGTCCCATGTGACGTTGTCCTAAATGTCAATGTTCGCCAGATCAGCCACTATGTTACAGTATGTCCTTCTGTGACATTGTCCTAAATGTCAATAGTTATCAGATCAGATATTATATCCCTATATAACAATGTCCTAATGTCAATATTGGTCAGATCAGCCATGATGTCACTATGTAACAATGTCCTAAACGTCATATTAGTCAGATCAGCCACTATGTGCCTATACACTTAACAATGTCCTAATGTGAATATTAGTCAGATCAGCCATGATGTCCCTATGTAACAATGTCCTAAATGTCACATTAGTCAGATCAGCCACTATGTCCCTATACATGTAACAATGTCCTAATGTCAATATTAGTCAGATCAGTCATGATGTCCCTATGTAACAATGTCTTAAACGTCATATTAGTCAGATGAGACACTATGTCTATGTCCTAATGTAAATATTAGATCAGACACTAACCGTGTCCAATATGGAATTAGTTAGTAACATCAGCCAGAACTTTCACACATGGCAATGTCCTATATGAACAATTCAGATATGCCACTAGGTCCTAAATACCACTCTTGCCCCATATACTGCCCCATCTATTGACACACATACCAAGTGTAGCTGAACTAATCTCTACCTTCAAGTCAATGCCAGTGGCAGATCATAATTATAACGGTAACAGTATTTGTTATAGGTGTCTGGCGATAGGAGATTATTTCATGAATATTCATTGTGTGATCTTGATTCCCGTACCTACCGTGGTGCATACATTATTGTTTATTGCCATTTAGTGCCATTTAGTGCCATTTAGTGCCATTATGTGACATCAGGGAATGGAAGTTAGAGGGGTTGGATAGTGTACCGGTAATACAGTGTTTATGATTAGATCTGCTAGACTCGGTTAGTATCATTTTGTGATGTGATTACGTTACATTTTAGAATCTAAAAACCGATTTGCAAAACAACAGAATAAAAGTTGAACTATCAACATTTATATATTTACCACATTATATTACAGGACTACATTTTACCAACTTTGTTTGATGGGCATTTATTTGGGCATCAACATTTTTTTATATGATGGGTTTATCAATATGCTTATTCTTATTTACTTTGGTAATTGAATCTGATATATTAACTCTCTCCCTGCTGAATTAGGCACAGACACTGCTCTATGGTCATCTCTGGTTGCATTCAGCATGGTGGGAGTTAATAAATTATTGATTTGTTTGCGAACGTAGATCATGCAACATGAATAAGGATATTGTATAATTAGAATACTTGCAATTTATCAAAGCAAAGTTTTTGCATAGTAAATTAGAGACATTTATGTTAACTCGTGACTTTAAGCCAATTAACTGTCCATCACAGTGAGTGAATATGGAGTTTAACGTTGCTGCGGGAATCCATCACAGAATCATGTACATGTCTAAATGTTAAAATACTTAAATAAATAATTAATGCATCATAAGAAACTTTATTAAAAAAATGTTTGGTCTTGACTAACGTGTTGGTTAAATTCTGACAAACGAATGGAAATCAAATTTCCTATAACATTTCCTTAACCTGTACTGGTTTCTTATCAAATTTGCTCATAATTGCTTTTCTTATAGGGCATCTCGTGTTGTCTCTAGTAATAAGGAGGGCAATAGAAACAGTCGTATGTCATCACCGATTTCAGTTGCGAGTGATTTATCGTACTCAAGTCATTAATAATTTATTCATCTATAACAATTTTGTACTCGCAGTTTGGCACAAGAGTGTTAACAGGGAAACGGTATTCGCTGTTGATCTTGGCACAACACCCACGCCTGCTAGTGTTTTTTCTTTCCCTGGCATCTCGGAGAATTCGTTCTGGTCGGGTGTTAAAAAAAATGCTAAAAATAATAGCGATCAATCATGTTTCGGATCCACAGTGCAAACACCGTACAGTGTGAAACAACCGAGGAAACCTCGGATCTCGTTATTACGGAGTTGTCAATAACGTGTTTCTATCGCTGTTGCTGGACGCTCGGCGAGAAAATGACTGTCCCCTCTGGGATGTGGTCAGCAGTGGCGAGTTACTCGGTTAATTTCCTTCACCGATGGCGAAAATCACATCAATCATGCGATGCATTTATTCGCTTTAAGGGGGAAAAAAATAAAATAATTAAAAGAATCAGAAGAGTTTCATAGGTTTCCCAATTTTCTTTGATACT
The DNA here is from genome assembly GCA_034780755.1 of Lepetodrilus elevatus. Lineage (NCBI taxonomy): Eukaryota > Metazoa > Mollusca > Gastropoda > Lepetellida > Lepetodrilidae > Lepetodrilus > Lepetodrilus elevatus. Next base: position 12,719 of record JAVCKZ010066079.1, read on the forward strand.
TTATGATTTGTTTATATGTTTTATGTAACTACCTAATACTGTCTTATTTATAAGGTGTAAGAATGTTGAAAGTTTTGATTTGGTTATTTACAAGGAAGAAAAGAAAAGTAAAAAGAAATGTTACACCATACCTTGAATAAGAAGATTTTCTCAGCCGTTCAAAGTCGCGAGCTTTGCGACCGGGACTTGCCGCATTATAAGCATCGCTGGTTTCTGCTCGGCACGGGTCTTCGTTAATTCATTCACAGGAGAGATCCACTCCGTTACTTTCAGTTTTGTCCTTCTTTCTGTGCGTCGGACTGCCGTGTACACTGTCGTCTTTTGAAAGTACCCTCTCCCCCCTGGCTACTACACTGGCTGTCAGACCGACTATGTACAGAAGTAGCCATAGACCGATTGACTAGCAATCATGGCCCGTTGCCTATGCTCTGTTTCCTTATTCCCCCCCTTTTACACCGATATAGCCGAGGCTGTAAGAAAAGTTAATCTCATGTATGATCTGTGTACCGTTATAGTGGTGGCGAGATCATTGTCGTGTCAGTTTGGCATTTCGTGGCTCGATTCAGTAATAACCTGTGGCACTTTTCACTTGAAGTTTGTGGTGCAAATTTATAGGATATAATTGGATGGAAATTGTGGAAGTTATTAATTAACTCTGGGAGTTTTTGACAAAAGGTTAAGTTGGAGATGATTTTTGGTGTATGGTCTTACCTCTGAACTTCACCTGTAATTTTGAGGAAAAATAAATACTGCTTGATAAGATTTTTAATCCTCGCCATGTTGGATGGAATCGGAGATGCCCTAAAGGACATTTTAGCAGTTATTCTGAATATTTGCACTAATTTAATAGAGAGATATATAGATACACAGGTATACCCATTCCATTTAAGAAGTTGAATTAATGGTTTATGTCGCAGCGGAAATATTTCACCCATGCACTAGGTCTACACAAATACAAATAATCGTCCTTTAATTATAATCTGACCTTCAGAGCTCACGTCCTTGTATAAGGTATGCCTAATTGTCCCCTACGGGAACTGCAACCAACTGATTTGATAAAGTCCTGCTTAATTCATTTGTGAACATGAATACGCCTGAGGATTTGTTGTTGTCCTAAGAAGTTACTAAGAACGAATGTGTCTGTGTTTTTACAATGTCACATGTATACGTGTCACATAGACTGAGAGTCGGAACCATATTCTTAATGTAAATAATTTAATATTTTATCTTATGTTTGATGACAGAAATGAATTAACTCTCAGTTATAATGATAAAGCTTGCAATAGTAAGATTTAGTTGTCAAATTGTCAAATACTTATTTAAATTAAGTGCTGGCAGATATCTGGGGAAATGTACGGAATTTTGTAAATCGGGTTGAGGAATCTTGTGCCATTCTTCTTTCAATGCATTCAAGTTCTTGAATACTACCTGTACTCTCATGTGTCAAAACATTGTATCTCTAAAAACAAACAATAAATTGTATCTAAAACTCTGACTTGGCGAAAGTACCAGTAGGGCACTCCAGTGCAAAGCAGTATACCTCTAAGGTAACTGTAACTCTTAGCAATGGTGTGGTCGATGGCTAAGGCACTGTTGGAGTTGTCATTACCTTGGAATTACATGATTTCATTACTTTAAGAGTTACATGTTTCTGTACAGGATAGCCCAGGATCCTGTAGATGTTTGGGAATTCTTTATTAGAATTATATAAAAAGCTAAATCTATATGCAGTGTGCGACATTAGCACGATGGCCAATGTCTTAGCTAAATCCACTCGGTCTAAGCTAATGCACTTTGGCAAAGACCGATTGTCTAAGTAAAAA
>JAVCKZ010066122.1:0-14537 GCA_034780755.1 Lepetodrilus elevatus
CCCTCTAGCTGTTACATGGCTATACATATATAAAAAGTCTCATATGGCCAGTTACAGCTAGAGGATTCTCGAGCTACGGCTGGTACTGACAAACCAATGATGATGACTGCATTTTAAACTACAGACAACACATCATACCATGGCAATCAAAAACTGTCAAAATAAAAAGTAATATTGTTGGTGGTCACTGATTCACATAAATACTATCTACCGGTAAATTTAAATGGACGAGTCTATATCGGTGGGCAGACTCTTACGTGAAAATAATCCATCGAAGTTCCATCGAAAATAAAACCGGTTGGTATATCTTGGATTGGACTCGTAACGTCGAAGTCGGAGTGTTTGAGGATGCCATCCATTGTAGAAAATCCCCATGGAAACAGGTCTGTAATAGAATAGTTATCATGTTGAAAACACATTCTGTTCTGGTTTGTACGAAATTTGCTGTAAATTGTATATACCGTATGCAAGTTGGATTCACTGTTGCCTTTGAGTTTAAAACATAGAAATGTCCGATAATCTTTGTAAAATCATATTTAAATTTATATAAATTTTATGTCAGATCAACTGATAGCTAAAAAAATATTAATGAAAATCCTATATGCACAACATAATAAGATAAATGTATTATTCTATAAAATATTTTTCCAAACTATTTTAATTGGGGTTTAGAGCCACTTTCAATATTCTTTAACTTATATAATGGCTTGACAGTTTAGGACAGGAGGAAACCTGCAACATCTGTAGTATGGAACATTGCAGTAAACCTGTGAACACCGGCTGGTACTGATAAAATGTACACAATAGCTTTGTATATATATATATATATATTTCATTAGTCCATGAATTATTCCACAAGTTGATTAGATAAATACCTGAACTTGCAGCTGTTGAAACTGCAATGGAAGACAGGAAAACAGTCAAACTCAGATAATAAAAATTAATAATATACAATGTACGTGTGAATATTTTAATGTAATAAACAAATTTAATTATCAAAGTAATATTGCTCTTTAGAATAATTACAACTATATATAAAATCAATTATCTCATTTGATGATCAGTAATGTAAAATTAATTTCCAACATAATACATAATAACTGTATGACTTTAATCAAATATGTCTGTCTGTCAGTTGTCCGTCTTGTCAGTTGTCCGTCTTGTCAGTTGTCCGTCTTTTCAGTTGTCTTGTCAGTTGTCTCTCTGTGTCCGTCTCGCAATGTGGTTGACTGTCTGTCATCTCCAGTATGATTGTTGGAAGCCAAAATGATAGATACTCACAGGCACTGAAACAAAAGAAAAGTTAAAACATATAAATATCATGGAAAGTTCATTACAATTATTGCTCATTTAGGGTATTTCTGATTGCCTATGGAATAAAGAAGGTTACGAATCATAGAATACTATCCATACAATATGGTATAGTCCCAACTATTATTGATGAATTTATTTCACTACGACATTCATCCTGATTACACCGACAAACAGACATATTTTTTTTTTGTAATTGGGGTTTAGAGGCGCTTTCAAGATATACAGGATGGTAGCAGCTGGACACGGTGTTGAAAAAGCCGACCGACTCACCCACACTTCCCAGAGACGCATGGCCTACTGGCTGGACACAGGAAGCATGTGACGGTCTCTGAAAGATATGCATGACAAAATATTTGGTGATCGTTATATAAACAGATTTTTTTATCACTGATGCAATATTTTTTGTCTTTCATTCCATGAAGCATTTACTGAGATAATCTATGAAATAGGATTGTCAATACATTTCATGCCAAACTATAAGAATTGAATTAAGTGAATTCGCGTCTGATTCTCTATATTACTTATATTTATGTATACATGATGATATTACATGAACGTAGTTTCTAATAAGACTGTATTGCTCAAACTTACTTTCTGTCCCAACAGCATTTGTGATTGTCGGTTCCTTTGTCTGAGTAAAAGATCCGATGGTTTTGCTAGCAATGTATTTCTTGAAGATGTAGGCTAGAAACACACGATTGTTGACGGTCTCGAAAATGGTCTTAAAGGAAATCTTGGTCTCTTTGTTGTTGTTGTTTCTATAGAAAAGTAGAGAGAGAGAGAGAGATAATTAAAATCAATACCATAGATCCCAAATCCTCTTTAATGAATTCAACTGTGGTTCCTATTTTAGCATGTTCAGCCCAAAAATAAATTGTAGATACACCTTCATTTTAGTTATTAACAAGGAACCCCACATTTGTAAGCTACAAAAATGTTACCATGTTATATCATGTTATAAGAAAGATAGTGAGTAAGACCCCCCAAGAAGGCAAGATGGATAATGCATTGCTACAAGAAGACCCCGTGTGTGTGTGTGTTTAAATGCTTTGACAGTCCCCCTTTGAATGATCTATAAATAAGCGGTCTATCGTGGAGGGCGTTGCATTGGAGATTTGTCAACCACACAGTGGTGGAAATCTTTTTGGAAGTATACTCACGTGACTGTTGCTGTTAAGGTGGAGGAGTCTACACCCCAAGTCGCGTACACAGATTTGATCTGAAATGGTAAAATATAATTGTTTTGCATCATTGCATCAGCTAATAATCTAGACATTTTGACATTATTAATTATCCTAAAATAATTGTGTCATGAATGGACAAATTATTCTCCTAACCAGCTGGTAACTCTGCCCCAAGTCGGTTGTTCTGGTAAGTGAATGGACTGCTCCCAGACATTCTGACGTTATCACCGTAGGCGAGTCCATTATTGTTGTATTTAGGGCCTAGATTGCTCTAGTCTGTTTTCTCAATCACAATCCGTTGCCATGTCGTTTGGTACCCAGTTTATTTCGAAATGTACCCAGACATTGTAATCTCGTGGCATAATGTAGGCCTACTCACCTCAGTCTCCGCGTCCGTTTTTAATTTAGCTTTGTCGATGGTGTCGAAGTCGGCCGACAACACGACTCCCGTAACAACTGAAACCAAGATGCATTAGGAATTGGAATCCAATGATCAACATATCGTTGTTGTCAATTCTAAAGTTGCCCGGTTAAGATTCCCTAGATAGGCCGCTACCCGTGGCTTGGTCGTGTTCATAAGCCATGTAGGCCTATTGCTATGAAGTCATAATATCACAGTTGATAGACCTGTATAATGGACAAACGAATTTCGTCCAAAACAACCATATAGGCCTATCTGTGATATTATGACTTTATGTATTTTAACATTTCATATTTTTCCAATATGAACATGTCAAAATACCAACATGGCACAAACCATAACTACGATATCACAGATTAGATAACAAGCGTATCTCATCCTCTAAAACTGGTATCACATGTCTCCTTCCTACGCCACTGAGAACGGTAAAGAACTGTCACCGACACCGAATCTCGAGAAGGAACGGCATCATGACTATAGATACGTAGGCTAATAATGTAGGCTACGATAGATAGATAATATATGATAGATACGATACATTAATATAGCCAAATTATTTTATTTAGCCATGATGTGTGCCTTCTCGGCTGGTACTAACGGACGATAACTTATAGTTAGATGTTCCAACTTGTATTTACAATTAGACATAAAACTAACATAAGCTATTGTGGAATAATATAACGAAAGAGTGAGCGAATTCATGTTTCACGTTCCATCAGGAATCGTTCAACCATACATGACGTATAACGAAAGTAAGCCAGTAATTATGGAACTCGTACGTCCCTGCAGGAATCTTTCACCCATGTGCGACGACGCATAACGAAAGCACGTGGTTTCTGGATGCACCAAGGACATAAAGGGAGATAATGCCACCCACCTCCGTCAGCAACGAGACCGGAACCTTCGGTATCCGTAATGACTTGACGTCGACGCCGGGTGTGGCTCCGTATCAGCTCTTCACTCGGTAGCTCGAAGGATTCCTCGCTGATAAAGTTCAACGACAGATCTATATCCTCCTCGTTCTGCGGGACAACCACCTGTACGTGGGCGTTTCTACTTCCGGCGGAAGTGTTGTACGCCCCATCCCTTTTCATATGGATGCCAAATAGTGATTCTTCAGCAAGTAAAGTTTCCAGGTTTTCTCTTTGTTTCGATCCTGAAAGGATGGCACCATAATACACGAAACTGTATAGCCTACTAAAAGTTTGGTTAGGTATGTTATTATCACTAAGCATATCGTGAACTACTAGTTTTATCATCATAGTCGTAGTCAACATCATCATCGTCATCATGATTTCTGTTGTTGTTATTATTATTATTATTATTATTCACATTATTGTTATTATTATTATTATTCACATTATTGTTATTACTATTACCATTATAATTAATATTGCTCTTATTATTATTGTTTATTATTGTTTATTATTGTTTATTATTATTATTATTATTATTATTATTATTATTATTATACGTAGCCTATTATTACTGTTATTATTTTTATTATTATTAATAATACTCACCTATATGATTAACCCCTGAGTTCGTCGCGGTGACCAGCACCATAAACATGTTGACGAGCACAGAGGTCAGTATAATGGCTGTCGTTCCTGGAAGTAACAAATGTACGTAGTTAGTGCTCTAGACACGGTACGTATTAGTAACATGTTACTGCTCTAGAGACGGGACGTATTAGTAACATGTTACTGCTCTAGACACGGTACGTATTAGTAACATGTTACTGCTCTAGACACGGTACGTATTAGGAACATCTTACTGCTCTAGACACGGTACGTATTAGTAACATCTTACTGCTCTAGACACGGGACATATTAGTAACATATTACTGTTCTAGACACGGGACGTATTAGTAACATGTTACTGCTCTAGACACAATATATAGTTATTAGTAACATATTACTGCTCTAGACACGGTACGTATTAGTAACACGTTACTGCTCTAGACACGATATATAGTTATTAGTAACATATTACTGCTCTAAACACGGTACGTTTTAGTAACATATTACTGCTCTAGACAAGATACGTTTTAGTAACATATTACTGCTCTAGACACAATAGGCATTGGTAACATGACAGTTTACTGCTCTAATCGCAATAATCAGCAACAAGGGCACTGAGAATAAAGAAGAAAAACTACATACACATATATACATAATATACTAGTATAGTTCAAAAGAAACAAATAACAAAAAGGGAAGATAATACATCAAGTAACAATCAGATTATGCAATGGTATAGCAGTAAACATATTGATAAATATAATCGTTCATGGATGTGTCCAAACATAAATAAATAATAATACAAATGTATTTATAAAGTAGTCTGTGTCAAATACGCCTATTCAAAATATCACCATTGATTAATGCAGAACAAGGGCGTAAAGAATGGCACCAGCTCCTTTCATATAAACATAATACCAATAAATATAATTTATATGTAAACTATTTAGTTCCCCTCTGAGATTATGGGCAGTCTATACTAATACCAGGAATACTAATGAGATAGCGCACGTGCTTCCACGCACAAGGATATGATCACAGCGTGTAAATGCTTAAAGCGTTAACCGTGTTGCAGAGTGAAGACATTTTGGATAAAGGAATCACAACACAAGTTGTTCATAATTTAAGATACTACTAGGCATGAAGCAACCCAGGACAATGTTTTCTCTCCCGAGTAGATCTAGAAACTGACACAAGAGACAGTTATTGTCCATGAGTTAGTGAATATGGAGTTTTAACAGGTTGGGGAAAACTGCCAAACGAGCTATAATAGCTAGAACGAGCTATCTGCATGCTTATAGCTAGATCGAAGTATATTGCATGTAATTTATTAATAGTTTAATTACTCATTTCCGAAAGTAGTTGTTGAAATGACATCATTAGTTAACTCATAGTTACTCCATCACCAGTGGAAATTTTAACTGTTATCAGGGAGAAAAATAAAAATGTCAATAACTCGAATATAACATGGATTTTCAAATTTGTAACACCAGATTATCTATCTATGTTAATTTCCGAAATCAATGGGTACAATTAGTTGCCAAATTCATTAATAATAAGCGAGATTGATGTTACCAGTGGTGAAAACATCTCAAAATGATTAGCTCCTTCTAGCTATTATAGCTCGTTTGTGAGTTTCCCCAACCTGTTTAACGGCGCTACGGGAATCTTTCACCAATTTGCGACGAAGTTAGTTTCAAATTTGGGTAGGCTGCATAATTAATTGTTTCATTTGAACAAGTCATAAGTATTCAGCAATGCATAACGTGGTTTACATCTACAATAAATATATCCCTTACTTATAGATGCACGACTTTTAAAAGTATGGTTTATCTCTCTATATATATAAAAGTGTGAATATTGTAACGTTAGGCCTACTAGTAAACAGAAATACCCACAATATCCATTTCAAAACGATTCTTCCAGAAAATTATATTATGTCAATGTTTAGGCCTACCCGTATTACAAATACGAACTATCACAACTATATATATATATACAGTCATAAAAAAAAGTACCCCAAATGAGTTAGCAACATAATATAGCTTACCTTGCTTCATAGCACTATGAATGCACGACACCTAATTTCGTAAGGTAATCCTCAACATCTATCACTGCTAATCCATACAGGTAAAGGGATTATTGCCTATATATTCCAACAGTGTCACAATATCAAACACTTTCACATTGCAGGAAAAAAATGGTATCCAAAAAATCCGAAACCATCGATATCCTCGCTTATCTCTGCAATAGTAATATGGCCTACTACTAAAAGCCTATTGCGTCGATGAAGTTGTTCTCATGGCCCACAGGGCATAAAAGATATCCATACAGACTTGTAAAGATAACTGGGGGCAAAATACTTGTGTTAAAACAACATTGGCGGTTCTTTAATTAAATTGTCGGAACTGGATGTTCGGGATTAAGGCCCCTTTGTTCGAAGGTACGCCACGCTGTCCAATCCTGGTTCCCACTGACCAGAGGTGACCAATTCAAGTCCCTTGACCCCAGGCTGGACGACTGGAAGCTGGACTCTATTGTTTCACATGGTAAGCCGAGTGTTAGCTACACTTGTTACGTACAAGATGACAATATCTGACCGCATTTGGCTTGTTTGAACACAAGGTAGAAGATAGTGATCATTATATTATTATTGTCTTTATTACCTACATTAACTCGAGGCGCACCTGTATAATGGTTTAATTTATTATTATTATTATTTTGTATTTTGTTTTACATACAAGATGACAATATCTGACCGCATTTGGCTTGTTGAACACATGGTAGAAGATAGTGATCATCATAAATGTCAAAGTTCTAAACGGTATACATTAACAAATAATTTATTTCAATACATACTACACATTAAGTTACAGATCTTACTGTACGTGTATGTTTAAAATACTAGTAATTATTTATGACTATATAGTTTGATGTATGCATATTTGTACCTAAACCGAGCATGTCCTGGCTGGAGCGTGGAAGCACTTGCGCTTATATAAATCTAATTATTATTATTATTATTATTATTATTATTACTATGTTCAAGTGCATGGTTTTGATATTGTCTTAGAACAAATAAGAAATTAAGCCAATAACACACACACACGCACACGCACACGCACACACACGCACATGCACACGCACGCACACACACACACACCATACACATACACACACACACACACACACACACATGCACACATACACACACAAACACATACACACACATACACACACAAACACATACACACACGTGACACATACACACACGTGACACCCACACACCCACACAAAACACACACACACACACACACACACACACACACACACAAAACACACAAAACACACACACACACACAATGTACGTATACGTTGACATTGCTTTTTACAACAAAGGTGTTTGTCAACTCTAAAGATTATCTGCTAATTATTTGTTTTAATACAATAGGGTAGGTAATTATATCCCCTTCCAAGACTAATTATCATGATTGGAACCTACGTGCATATAACGATTGTCAACATGACAAATACAATTACTAGTATTCTTAAACTCGGCTTATCGGATCAATGGAAAGCATGAATAGTATTAATTAATATATAAAATGACATGTTGCTGAGAAACATAATTAATGCTAGTTTAATTGGCAGTGATACGGTGCGAGTGGTTTGTCGTGTCGTGTTCATTGACAGGACTTAACATTGACTTGCAATCAATATGTAGACAAATTACAATTGTTCTGAGCAACGGGGTCCAATTTGATATGATTTTATGGGTCTACCCTTGCTTGGAAAAGTCAACGAAACGGTAGTAAAATCGTTCATTTCCTACTGAAAAGTGCGTGTATAGAAAGAGGAATACTATTACACAGATACCCGAATAACAACTGACATCAGAAGCGCTATTGGCCACGAAGACGTCTCTTTAAAGACGGTGGCTATGTAATGTTAGTAATAATCCCACTGGCCTCACTGAAAAAATGACTCTGTAACAACTACAGAAAAACACCAAATCTATACTAGTACCACGAAGATAACACGTTGATTAATGCCCCCACAAAATAATACATAAAATAATTTTTTAAATAATAATAAAAATAATAATAATTAACTAGGTAACATTTTCTCCTAGCCTATCCTTTATTTGGCAGCTATACTAATTCTTTGACGGAGACATGTAATGTACAGTTTCTTGGAACAACAAATTAATAATCTGAAGAAAACTGACGTCTATTTACTATTCACACCGGGTATACTATATTAACCCTCTCCAAATTTGAGGCACCCGGTATGGCCTACAGATCAGTGACTGTGCCTAATCCAGCAGCGAGAGGGTTAATGCAATACGACGCTATAACCGCCACTCTCAAGACATGTATTGCGCACACGATTAACATTGGCACATTGTAAACGTCGTTCCCTTTATTGACCCATGACACCAAGTCAAGCGAGTAAGACCAAACAGTTTATGAAAATAAAAACCGGTTCGTTTGGACTTCCTCGGAGAATTCGATTATTCGTGTCAATAATAGAAAATGGAGTCCTTTCACTGTGGTGCCTCATCCAGAAACTTTCATAAGATATACCCAACAAGCTTTATTTGTCCGTCTTGAAACACGTAGCCTATGACTGACGCTAGTTGTGGGCATCGGTAGGAATTGTTTTGGACAACTTGTGGATCGGGTTAGCTAGTATGGCATGGCTATTTCATACATACATCGTACGGATGACTAAGCCAGATTCAGAGAATGTGTGGCTGGTGGGTCTGGGGCTTACGATAATAATATACTTTAAGGCAATGTATACAACATAAAATGCTATAATAATAATTATTCATAGTATATTTACGACATGGTGGGGTAATCTGTAGACGCATTATGTGATGAAATATCTTATTATGGCTGTTAGCTATACAAAGCAATGAAAGAATGTTATAGGGAGCACATTAGAATCATGTGCACGATTCAGAAACCATAAAAAGATACATCCTGCATTGCTTATATAATTGATATTTATTATTTAACCGTCTGGGTATCGTTTCTCGAAGCTCTCTTAGCCACTAAGGGACCACAGCACTCACTTAGAAATGTATTAGCTAGTATCGGCAAAGAGAGTGCTATGGTCCCTTAGCGGCCAAGAGAGCTTTGTGAAACGATACACTGGACTTTAATAATTGCCTACATTAGGACAAATGTGAAAGGATATCCTTGGTGGAAATCGTATTTTCCTGTGTTACACAGATAGCAACGACATGTCTGAATATAGATAAAATAAAAAGACAAGAAAATTAATCGTGAATAAGAATATGAATATGACTAAATTAAAAATAGAATTCGGCCATAGCTCTTTACAATATAATGACCATTTAACCCTCTCCATGTTGACAGCAATCGGAAATGCCCTAAAGTAAAGAGCAATGTCTGTCTAATTCAGCAGGGAGATGGTTAATATTTTAGGAGGGTCAGTTTTGGATCTGATTTCAATGCAATCGTAGCAGCAGAGTCGTGAAGACGTGTCGTTGGATGTCCATCGGAATCGGATGCTTCAAATACCATTACAGCAACACTAGTCATTGTCAACGACATTTCTTATCAATAATTTCGATTTTTAATGATTTTGAAATATTTTGAAAATTGGTATACTTCTACATCCTTGCACATGCACTTTGTGCTTGTATGTCTGTCGTGAATCCAAAAATGTCAAAATCATTAAAAGTGGATTTGTTTTGTATACGAAACGTCGTTGACTACATCAACACAGTCCTTATCCACGGTCCAGTTGGTCTAAATGTACGACACTCAATGAGCTACAATGAATTATGTCCGATTGTACTCTCTTCTACAATTGTAATTGACTTACACGAAGGTCTTACAGACAATTGGAATAAGACAGCGTTACGACTATTGTGACGTCAGTTGTAAGTCCCTATTATGGCCTACCAGAGCGTCGTGCAACTGGACTGTTAGCTTCTTGTTGATGCTTTCTGCCACTCGGCTAACCTACGGTACTGGCTCACAGTCCTATATTATACTGGAGCAAGGTGGAAGTAGTCCTGCAGTGAGCCGATTGGCTTTCTGTAAGACGTATGGTAATTAGGGCCTGCACCTTTCTAGCTGTTCTATCTGTACTTTCTGTCCGACGCAAGGATCAACTCCGCACAGTGTAATTGCGCATGCGTCGGACAGAAAGTACAGACAGTACAGCTAGAAAGGAGCAGGCCCTTGCTCTGCCGAGGAACACTATGCCCCATCGATATGATTGATGCAGCCGAGGAGATATCTTAAGATCAGGGGCCGGACATTAGTCAGGAGAAGGGCCATTTAACCGGACATGTACCCATAGGACATTGAACACCACGCTCGTCGCAACCACAGGGTGCGGAGTACATGAATACCACAGCGAAAAGATTTATGCACATGATTTGTTAAGGTTCTGCGATGGATGCTTTCAGAAAACCAATGCATATATCTACAAAATCGAATACATTGCCGCTAATGTTGCTATATTTCGTTAAGTTGATATGCAAACTGTGGAGGAATACATTAAACAGATAAAAGAATAAGAACTTTAATTACTTGGCAAAGATATTTTACATTATTAGAATAGGTAGCATGTATTTCGCAAAATGTGTGATTTATAACTTGTTTTCAGTAGGCCTATTTGTTAATATAAGTTATGGATTTGTCGTTATCTAGTTTATGGATATTTTATAATTCTTTCATAGCTTTTCATAATCTAACAATGAAGAATTTCCAAATGTCTACATGTTCAGGGTATTCTTTTAGAACCTGTAGTAGCCACAATTGAGCAAGAATTACATCAAATGCATCCAGCCAAGTTACGAAATGTGGTAGAAAGTTTCACCACAGACAGCTGTCCGGCCTTAATGGATTTTGTTCAGTATACAAGATTTGAGTCGGCGTTTTCTTGGAATCTCATCGCCTGATATGTCCGTCATGGGTTTCGTATAGGTTCAGAAAGCAATTGTTCCGGAACGAAGGAAAAGAAGGTGGTGACTATACATTTGATCTTGTCGCTCCGGTACCCTGAAAGTTCGCACGTATCCACTTTTTATTTTGGTTGAAATCCCACAAAAGCGACAATGAAGTTCGACCGATGCAAAACACAATCTTTTCTTCTTTAAATCCCCCCTAAAAAGCGACTATCACTCCACTGTTCCTGAATCCGGTCAGATTTGCAGTAGCTGTGCTCTATGTGCACTACTGAACTAAGTAAGGACACTGAATTACGTTCGTTTTAGCTTTTAACATTAAATATACTAGTAAATGAAATGTTTATGTACATATAACTATATACAAGATAACATTCAAACGTATACAATATGCGCATGGTACGTCTACACACTAGTAGAACTAGTATATCTAATATTTATAAGAAGTGCAACAAGCATGAGGTTCCCCATGCATCCGCTACCAACAGCTCGTAACATTTCAGTACCTTCATTCAACTGAATAAAATTACTGGATCGCCGTTGAAGTAGGGGGTGAAGGTTACTCTACAGTACACATACACTCTCCCCTCCGATGGTTAATAGTAAACATTAAAAAGAGTCCGACAATGTCATTGATATACGTTGACTTCAAGTTCTTAAACTAATTGCATTTAGTGGAAACAATTTCAAGTCTCCAATTCAAAATCTGCTCAGCATTCAGCATGTATAGTCCTTATAGACACTAAAGTATGCCGATTAATAACTGTTAAATTATCTTACTGACACGGCTAAACATCTATTGTGGCCTAAAAGAGCGTCGTGCACCGACACGGGTAAACAATTTAATCGACTTCCTATAAAACACTCCTGACAAAACCGTAAAAAGAACTAGGTACGAAATCTGATCCCATAACTTCCCTACTAATAAGGGTGTAGCACACCGGCTGCCAAGGACTGCAAGAATAGACTACGTACATTACTACAGGTTGAACGAACTTGTCCTAGTTTACTTGTCGGAATTTCTCTACCCCTATCAGGTTTCTCGATCCCTACGGTACCTACGGTCCAGCAGTCCGCTCCAAGGGGCATATTCTTGAAACTTTCTTTCGATATCCTTCAGTGCATAACATGTTCATAGCCCTACTATACGAAACTGTAAGATTGTCGTACGATCGTAAGAATATTTTGAGAATAGGTCCTTTGGTCAATGTGTCACATACCAACACTACTACGTCACTACACCAATAAAAATGACTCACAGCAGTTATTTGGAATGATCTTCCACTCAATATCAAAACCTGCCGACCTGATCAAACCCACATCAAAACTATACATTTCCAAAAACTGTCTATGACTTGTATACTTGTATGGACCCTAATATAGGGAATGGCTTACTTTTAAAGTGAAACACGTTTGCGCACACGCACGCACGCACACATACACACGCGCGCGCGCACGCCGCGCACACACACACACACACACACATACACACACACACACACACACACACACACGCGCGCACGCACGCACACGCACACTTGCAGATCGATAATGCATGTTCCAGTTCATAGATAACAACGACGTACGCATGTATCGAAGTCTGTGTACGTTGTGATAGGCAGGTATACCACGATACAATCATTTTTGTAACAATGACTATCGACAAGAGATATACATCACTATACAGGTATACGCGGCGTTGCATTATCAGATTATCGGTTCATCAGTTCATCAATGATTTATCACTATCGATCAGGTAAAGTCACTTTGAGCCAAAACGGCTTAGTAATGGTTCACATCACTTATAGTATATCTCATCAAGCCTACGATCTCACATAGGGGTATCTCACATAGGGGTATCTCACCTGTCATCATTTCATTGCCGTGAACATGGACATAAGCTGTTTGTTTCCTGCTGAGTTTATTTGCCTCCCAAACTCGCCAAAGAGCTACTATACCCTCAATGTTATTTTCAATCCCATGTTCAGACATGGGTTACACGCTATGCACGTGCGTTTCGTGGCACGAGATTGCTTAAATAGTGTGTGTGATGGGATATGCCAAGGTTCCTAGATTGAAAATGTCTTTTATTGTATTTATTTACGGTCATTTACTATAGAATTGTTCAAACTACACACTGAACTTGTGATCCTTATCAATTGCTGGGTAGTATAGATGACAGCGACACTGCAGGTTCGTTTTAATATAATATAAAATGTGGGATTTGTTTCTTGAAGCGATTATCACTATCAGTGCCTACGATATATAAGTTGGATACTATTTCAACTACCACCACTACTATTACTACGAAAGCTTCTACTATTTGTACTACACTACTACTAATACTACTGCTACTATACTAATAATGAAATAATAATGATGTGCACATTTATATAGCGCCGAGCTCCACACTAGGTATGCTCATAGCGCTTACATTATTACACTAATACTACTACTACTACTACTACTACTACTACTACTACTACTACTACTACTATTGCTGCGGCTGCTGCTGCTACTACTACTACTAGGCTACTACTACTACTACTACTGCTACTACTACTAGGCTCCTCCTACTACTATACCACCACTACTACTAATAATAATAATAATACAAATATTATTACTACTACTACTACTACTACTACTACTACTACCGCTATCGCTACTACTACTATACTACTGATTACTATTACCACTACTAATTCTACTACATGTATTAAGTCTAGTTGCCACTGCTACAAAAAAATCAATTCATGAATCTTCTCTTAATGGAAGTAGAAATGTTAGAATCTAAAACTCTTCTAGGTCTGATAATTTAGAATAAAAGCAGACTTCATCAGATAATGATAGCCTACATATGTGAAACAAATGGTACAGCATTCACAATATCTCCAGATAATACATGTAGGTCGACATATCACTTATCTACTTATCGGCAACCTACTACGGGGCTTTTAACTTCATACGAAGTGGTCATATAAAAACAAGTATCGTATATGCACACAAACGATCCCTTCAGTATATCTTTTACCAATACATTTAGAAATACACTACTTTGCTATCTTCTCTCTCTCTCGCTCTCTCTCTCTCTCTCTCTCTCTCTCTCTCTCTCTCTCTCTCTCTCTCTCTCTCTCTCTCTC
>JAVCKZ010066133.1:0-14537 GCA_034780755.1 Lepetodrilus elevatus
TCATCACAGTATGAATGCAATGTTTTGGGGTCACGTGAACCAATCAGATTGTCGGATTGACAATAGATTTATTTATTCAATCATGTACTCCATGTAAAAAACGTCTACAATGAAGCATTCTTACTTCACTACATTGGTTTTTAATTCCATCAGGAAAGTTTTTCATCACCACCATTAAATCACCCTTTAACCCTCTCCCTGCTGAAGGCAACCGTTGATGCACTAATGAACAGTGTTTTTGTCTAATCCAGCAGGGAGAGAGTTAATCATGTGCATGGTCATCTACTTTAATCCTTTATTGGGGAATTTAGGCTGTTACATAAAATTTAATTTCACAATTTTCTCCCATCCTATTAATTTAACTGTTTTTCTCTTTGTGGACATATTACTTCATATAACCTGTAAAATAATGTTCAGCTGTTAAAAAACTAACACAAATGGCACTAAACATAACTCACGTATTTAAGCTGCTTATGACTGATTTGTTTCACAAATTTGAGAGATAATTCTAAAATTACAATATGATATTGTAATAATGTTATGAATGTTATTTTAAAGGCAATACTGTCAAAAATAAGTCTAGAAATGACGTAATTTGTTATAAAATCAATACCAAGCCTCTGTTTATTTCTGGCGTGTCAAGTATACATCGCGTACAGCCAATACAAGCCCAGTATGTGTAGTCAGGTCCCACTCATGTTTGAACAAGCACAAGTTTTTGGAATCGGTTGTTGACATTTTTGTTTGGTGAATGGCCGACGATGTTTACCTAGCATTTCGGTAAGATGATCTACAAAAGGAATCTTCTCTCGCCACCTTTGTTAAACATACACTGAACACAGTTGCTGCACCCAGTGGCATTGACTATAGAATAATGGGCGTTAAACTTAACGGAGTTGGACTGGGGGGTTCCTGGATGTTAATGTGAAACACTTGGCTTCTTGCCAGAACTTTCCATTTCGTGTGTTTATTGCCACTTTGGTTTCATCTAATATAAAGAATTCTGTTGCCTCTAGTGGAAAGCAGGTTAATTATAGTGTTACGAGGGAAAGAATCTTGAAAGCGGAACTAAACTCCAATTCCGATTTATTTTTGTATATATATATATACTTTTTTTTAATATATCCAGTTCCTATTTTGCATGCACGAGCCAAATTTAAATTACGTATTATTTTTTATCAGAGTCTTCTTGCATGCCGTACATATCGAAGTACTGAAATAACAAATGTCTCAGCATCACATTTCACTGTTTCCTGCATGGGAGGATGGAAGACTATCTTGGGAGTGACTGTGTCTCGTATTACTTCCTGTGGGAGTCTTTCTATCTCATCTCTGAATGTGATTCCTTATCTCAGGCTTCCTCAACATGCATGTATAGACTGTAACTGTACACCGTGTTGTTTTATGGTAATATCATATTGTAAAATGAGAAATTATTTATACAGCACGTATAGAAATTAAATAGGCATGTTATTACATGTTGGGACTATGGAGACATGGACTACTGTAAGTTTGATAAGATTTACATCATTATTTAGTTCTTATGAAGCTCAAAAAGCTCTGGTTTTCTTTCCATGTTCACAATTATATTTATCGATTGTTCTGTTTTCATCTCCATGGAGTTTACCAGATAATTATATGAATTTGCAAACATATTTCTTTCGTTTGTTCTTCTTTAATTTTGAACATGATGGGTTGTTATATTTATTTTGAACGTGATGGGTTAAGTTAACCAGATACATTTTGTGAATGCTGATGAAAATAATCTTGCAGCTACTTTAAGCACAAATTCACTCATTATGAAGCGCAGTCGTACAACATCTGGTATCATGTCCTACTACTATCATGAGGCGTCATGAAAAACAATGATTCAAACATCATTTCTTATAATGATAGTCAATGAAAACGACAGAACAGGTTGATTAATGGCAATTTAATGTTTGAAATGACCACTATTATGGTGGAAGGAAAATGTGTGTCACAATATGACAAATATGCAACACATGTACAGTGGACGACAGAATAAATAAAAAAATCTCCAATACGGCATATACCATTATATATACAGGGTTAGAACTTAACTTTAAAACATACTCACCCGAATAATGATATAAATAACAAAACATGAAATGTTTACTAGCCCGTAGGATACCTTTAACATTAGGAGAAATGGATCGGGCCGCTGAGCGAGTGGGAACTTCTATCTCTGTATATACCATGCCAACTAATTCTTGATATCGGTAAAACAATACTCAATCCCCCGTTCCACGAGAGATGTAACTCTCATACAGTGTACGTGGTGTTACAACTCTTGTAGCGGTACGACCGTTCTGTGGAACAGCGGCCTGATCCATAAACACTAGGTTACAATTGATCGATAATCAATTACAATCATTTGTGTAGTTGTACCCATTGTATACTCCCCAGGGAGTTAAGAAAAATGAGAGCACACTGATCTATTGTCTGGTAGATTTTTAACAAGTCAGTTATATTACCCTGTTGCCAGTATTCTGCACGACTGAATCATTGTTGTTTAACCTTCTCCCTGCTGAATAAAATCAAAGTGTTCTATTTCTGCATGTGATAGGGCAAGTTAACTTGCCTTCAGCAGGGAGAGGGTTAAAGATTAGAATATCAAGAACGCAAACTTTGGAGGAAATGCTGCATGGAAGTACGACAGTGTTTTACTGGGACAAATATCGATATAAAAAAAAACAGAATATATATCTATATTTCCAATTATCGATTTGATAGAATTTTGAATCGACAATTGTATTACGTGTGTCAATCGATGTATGAACCAATTCTAGGATAAATATCTCAAGCACTAACAGTAGCACCCGCATTAAAGCAGTGCATCAATAACGCATGGAAAGCACGTCGATGTATTGTTACTGTGTCCAGGGAATGTTTACTGCGTGCTAACCTGGCACACACAGGGAATATTGATAACAATATGTAGAAAAATATGTACATTAAAAAATGTAATATTGCATGCCAAGATGAGCTCGTGACTTGGTAATATGGTGGAACATGGTCCGCTGACCGCTAAGGTTAAAGTTGAGCAGGTCATTCCTGCCCAACACTGAAACGCAGGCGGTAAAACCTGTGGTGTCACCTAAGGCAACCCAGATAGCAAGACAACGTTGGGCCAACTAATCATGGAACGTTGGGCCATCGTTGGGCCAACATTGCCTCGCTATCTGGGAAGTGGCTTAGTTTCTGTTCACCCAGCAGATAGTGGGTACCTGATAGGATGACACGGACATGTGAATGGTAACCTTGTAGCGTCTTGAATGGCAGCTTAGGTTGTATACTCCCCAGGGAGTTGAGAAAGAAGATGAGAGCACACTATCCATTGACCTGAGTAATAATGTAGCGCTATGAGCGTGGAGTTGGCGCAATATAAACGCGCACATTTTATTAATCATGTTACACTGTGGCCTCACTGTGGGCCCACTGAGCTAGTGTGAGATGCCCTTCAGCATGTCATTTATTTAGAACGAGAAAAACTAATTTACTGGCTTCTCCATTAATACGTAATCTTTTTACCATACGTCAGTTTTAATAACGTGACATTGGCGTAATCTGTATAAATTATTTTAGAAATTTATGCTCAAAACCCCCAATTATTTTTAAATTATGGGTGAAATATTCCCACTACCATGTAAATCACTAATTCAATCAATCAATCAAATTTTATGCTTTCCAAAGAGGACATTATAAAGAGGTAAAACTTGTCTCGTTATAAAGCTGAAACAATTCATCCACCACCTGCAGCACAAATACAATCCACCACTACCCACCCCTCCCTATTGTTATCTCTGTTTATACTGGGAAGTCTTATACACTTCGGCTGACAGCTCAATCTAACTATATATGTTAATTGTAGCCGCCTTTTCATATGTTAATTCCGATGGACGTATTTTTCTTAAAATACCCAACTGGAGTCCACTCACTATTGGCTGGATAGTCATTCCTATAAGCATTAAGAGCCGTTCACTAGTCAAGCCTGGCTGGATAAAGAGCCCAATTTATATGGCTGGGTTCTTTTGTTGTGATAAGTGGCATGAACCCTAGCCTGGTAGCGGGGCTATTGATTGCCCGCCGGTTGTCATAGCAACTATTAATCAGGTTTCTGGGGTTTTTATGGCGTTCCCAGACCTCAAATATTTACTTATGACTAAGGTGCTGTATTTGCATGTAAATGCCACGGGATCGTGCTTCAGCGCTGAACAAATTACCACTGGCATTTAAAGTTTGTGATAACATGAACGGGGATTGGCTAACGCCCAGCAACCTTTGGCGAGGTGCCAGGAATGTGTCGGCTTACTGATATCAATTGCTGATTTATTGCTGGTTTCCATGGGCAACCATCTCCCTCGCAAGGGCTTTTATCTGTGCTGGGCCGCATAATTTGGGCAGTTTTTGTTTGGCCAGCCAGGCCTAGAGCTAATAGGGCCAGGCTGTGCAAGCTAAAACTTGAAGGTAAGCTGTGCTTAGCTACATTCACTTGAATAGAAGCTTCAATATGCTAATGGTATTGCAGTGAATAACTCCAGAGTTTTTATGGGGTTGATTGTTCAGAGGTGAAAAGGTGACGAGGCTGAAATTTTGTAATGATTGAAGGTACTTCTACTGGATGTTTAGTGAGTGAGATATTTAGTGAGTGGGATGTTTAGTGAGTGGGATGTATAGTGAGTGGGATGTATAGTGAGTGGGATGTTTAGTGAGTGAAATGTTTAGTGTGTTTAGTGAGTGAGACAATCTGTCAGCATAGCTTGATGGAATATCTTCTTTACATGCGTCACAAAATCATCAGCTATTTCACACGTGTTTTGTCTATGCCAACACAGCTAGTATTGTATAACTTATCATCGCAAATGGGTGAAAGATTCCCGCAGCGACATTAAGCTCCTTACTCACTCATAGTATAACTTACTGTCTTCCATTATTTAAATGTTTTGTCACATATGGTTGACTGTAACAAAAAACATTAATTCAATCAATCGATTTGTATGTTTTAATGTATACATCACATTTTCAAATAATTAATGCATTTTAATTGTATTCCAGATCAGCTCAGAACAAAAAAAATTTTTTGTTTGTTTTGTTTTTGGTATTCTTATTTGTACCACTGATATTGTTAAACTGATCTGTACGCAGAATTAACCTATCATGAGCCGTCTCCCGGGTAGTGATAATGCCTGTCAGCCAGCCAATCAGAATGCAGCAAAGCTTATAGTTGGGTGTAGCTTGATTTAACACGTGGTAAGTGTCCGTCAAGCAATATATTAATTAGCAAGGCAAGCGTAATACAGGTGACAACTGACTGTCTTTGTATTCAGATATATATTATATCATGAAACAATGTGCTTGAAAGAAATGCCAACAGGAATATTCTGGATCAAGATTTTCGTCTTTTTAACAAGTGGTCAAGCATGACATTGGTGCATATTTTGAAGGGCGTGGTTTTCGCAATCAATCAATTGAAGAATTTACACTTCGATCATGGTTGTGATAATGAATTTTATTGGTTGTCGGTTGAAATATTTTTAGTCACAAAATCCCAGTTATCAAGGATTTACAGAAATGCCCACTTTATCAAGAATACTGGATTGATGGATTGTCACAATTTGCATGTTGTCCTGCAAAATACCTGAGTGTCAAGATGGAGTGGAGTAATGCATTAAAATAATCATAGTAAAAAACTATGGGAATTTAAATAAAGGACATTACAGTACCGGTAATGCAATTTCTTAGTGTCATCTTTCTGCCATGTTTGTTTAATCAGCAATTGTAATGCAATTAAATAGCCAGAGATCTAATTAGCTCCCATCAGTGATTTAATGGTTAGGTTGTTTTATCCAAATGGCATTTCCAGGAATTTCCATTAGTGCATATAATAGGTTCTGAGCAGCTTGTTATTGGTGATATGAAAGAAATTTGAAATAAAAATTAACTGAAAAAGGCACCTACGGTATTCTTTAAAGTACTAAGGTATCAAACCCTGCCTTGAACAAATCTTGAAAGTGACTTTAACCCTCTCCATGCCTGAGGCAACTGGAGGCCCTAAATAGCAGCGTCTGTGCCTAATCCAGCAAGGAGAGGGTTAAACCCAAATCCACCAATCCTTCCAACATGCCCAAGGCTGCAGATGGTGATTCTGGTGGACATCCTTGAAGTGTATGAAATCCTGGAGGGAAGCCTGCTTAACCCTCTCCCTGCTGGATTAGGCACAGGCACTGCTCTTTAGGGCATCTCTAGTTGCCTTCAGCATGGAGAAGGTTAAAGGCATTCAATTACAAATTGTTTAATGATCTAACAAATGTTTACCTAAAACTACCAGCTTCATATTTCGGATGTTGGGATAGTTATACATTTTTTCCCACATTTAATATTTTTCATATTATTTAATTATAGGCTAAGTCACAATAATAAGCTAACTTCCCTGGTAAAATGGACGATAGATTTGGTTCACAGATTTACAATGAATATAATTACAGTGAGTAGCGTGCAGTTTCTGATTTCGCCAGGCATTGCTAATTATATAGTCTGTATCCCTGAAGATTCTCCATTGTTGTCGATGTGAGTAAACCATTTTACTGCTGAAATAGAGCGGGGAAGAGATTTCTTGAGGTACAAAAGCCATAATATGTATGCTAAGTGAATATACTCCAGTTCAGTCCAAAACCACTTTAACAAAAAGTCACATGTGAGTAAAATATTCCCTC
This sequence comes from Lepetodrilus elevatus, assembly GCA_034780755.1. NCBI lineage: Eukaryota > Metazoa > Mollusca > Gastropoda > Lepetellida > Lepetodrilidae > Lepetodrilus > Lepetodrilus elevatus. Next base: position 6,735 of record JAVCKZ010066133.1, read on the forward strand.
TGTACCTTAGAGCATTAATTCAATCAATCAAAAATAATAATAAAAAATTCTTTAACCCTATCCATGCTGAAGACAACCGGAGATGCCCTATAGAGCACTGCATCTGGCAAATCCAGCAGGGCGAAGGTTAAAGAAAATATATGGCCGAATTTAACTGGAAATTTCTGGCTACGGTTTTGCATGGCCCTTGATGACATGTACACTTTCTGTTGCCTGATTGAGTTCAGCAGCCCTTGGAGAATGGGTGCGTGGTATCACTTCAAATGGTGCAAAATAGCCAAAAGTATTAAATACAGTGGCAGGGCAGCATTGTTGGGATCACATTCTGGTAATATCAATAGACTTCTTACAGCATGTCCGATGGCGATGCAACATTTATTTTCCATGATTGTCGTCACGTGTGGGTGAAAGATTCCCACTGTGATGTAAAGCAATAATTCACTCACTCACGCTTTCCCATGATCATCGTCACTGATGTACTGATTTTCTCTTTATTTCATTTATATAACCATTTTCTTGCAAATAAAGTGTCTTTATAAAACATGGTATGATTTGTTTGAAAGTGTTGCTGACCTTTTAGATCAACATTAAATATATTGATTACCATTTTATAAATAAAAAAAATTGCTTTTTACTTGTTACTCATTGCAAATGGGTGAAAGATTCCTGCAGCAACGTTAAACTCCATATTCACTCACTAACTCACTTACTTGTTACTGGACGTATTGGCAATAACCGTAAAGATAAAAGGACTCGTACACTGTGGTGATTTTACCCATGCCTCTTATTATTATTACTCATTTGTAATATATAGAGCTATATTTGTAAGAATATGAGCTTTGAAGCATGAAAAGCCACACAACCCCATCGAAATAAATCCTTTTCCCTACCATTGATGAACGATTGTCTACAAAATGGTGCCTATTCATGGGGATTCCCCTCTATGTTAGTCACAGTACTCTGTGATTGGTCCTCTGTCAGACGGTTGAGAGGTCACGCGCTCCTGCTCACCTAGCAGGCTATGTAAATAAACAAACCGACTTACCAGAGGATGAGCTGATTTATCAATAATGGATCATTTGGATGTAGTGTAGGATTATCAGTTCTTTAGGTTTATACAATATGAATTTGGTGTTTATTGCGTTGAATTTTGATACATTTGATAAGAAGGATGAAACTGCTTTATAACATTATTTTTGCTTGTACTATTCTCATTTAGTCATGGAGATAATGATATAGTTATCATACAAATGTGTTACTTTTAATTAGCTATTGGTGTCAGATAAGCCATCATGTGTCAGGGAACCAGATAATAACTTGTCACCAGATGCCGATAAGCTGTATGGTTTCTGATTGCAAGATACCGGTAACACTATACCTACTAAAATGCCCTGATGGCTTAGATACTGGTACTATGATTAGGTTACTTACGTACTATCACACTTAGATAGCATGATCATCTTTCAACCTGGACATGTGCCTGCTTTAGGAGAAGATATTTCAGTTGAAAGTAACATTATGTGTTGATGAAGAATACCTCTCTGTACTGACATGTTTTCATGATGGTTTGTGGTTGGAACTATTGTACTTTGTGTTTATCTTTATCTTAATGTTGTTTTCCCCATTGAAATTTTAATAGTTTTACCATTGGTGTTAGTGTATGTATTATGTATTCTGTGGAACCTGTTACCCATGTTAACTGAGGTAGAAATAAGATAGCCAGGAGGACAACTTTAAATTTTAATAAAAACAATGCTCAACTTGTTCATGGTGGCATCAAGTGCATTCTTATATGGAGTACCTTCCTTGGTAATAATCATAAAATGAACATATTAGGTAGACCTAAATTGAGGTGTGAATGAATATGTGATTATGCATATTTCGATATATATTTATATTTAGAAATTTAACAGAACAAACAGAACAAACTATTGAAAATCAAGAGGGCCATAAGGGCTAAAATATAAGCATTGTCTTTCCTTTTTTATTTTTGTTAGGGTTTTAATCAGCTTTCAAGGTTCTTTCACATACTGTAAATCATGAAATTAATGCGTCACTAATTTAATGCGACCTCTAGATTTTAGACGTAAATGCGACACCAATAAAATGCGAATGGTTATGTTTCCATACATGTTTTTCCCCCGTATTTAATTTTAATGCGCAGCAAATAAATGCGACAATACTGCGGTCACATTTTTCGCATTAATTTTCTGCTTGCATTAATTTCATGATTTACAGTATATCATAACTTGTCAGTTTAGGGCAGGAAGAAACCCACAACAACCATAGCGCTGAATGTTCCAGTAGACCTGTGAGCACCGGCTGGTACTGACAAACCAAGGATGATAACTGCATTGCCATGCTACAGTCAGCGAATCCTATCAATATAGCGTCAGAAAGGTAAACTTTGTGAACATTGATGCTGGGTTCCTGCGGTCGGATTTGAACCTGGAACCTTTGACGCCGAAGTCCAACGTTTTACCACTGTGCTACCACCACAAGACATTTTCAAAGCTAAGCTTAGACCCTTGTATGTGTCAATATTCTAGTTATAACAATGATCAAAGCAATTGTATATAAAACCCAAACATTTAAACCTTGAAGCAATATTTGTATTATGTCTAATGATGGACAACATTGATTAGATTAAACCAACCAATTGTACAAAATTGATATATATGGAACATTTACTATTTGATAAAACATACAGTGCCACAAATCAGCTTGACTTTCTAGAGAATACTACGAAATTGCATATTTCATTTCAGTACTTTTCAACAGGATCGATTGTTGATTATTTAAAAAATTAATAACATGATGTAGCACACTTCCTATGACTTAGATTACAATTAACATAATGTTACATTATTTTCTATTAACCCTTAACCTTGCTGAATCGATCACATTCACTGCTCATCATTGTAACTATCCTTTTCCTTACATTTGATGGCTTATAGTATGTAGTTCCTATGAAAAACACATCTTGAGTTTTATTGATGTTGTTTTGGATAATTTGATGTCTTTTTCAACTGGCAAATTTGGTTTATCACTTGATCCATTATACATGCAACCATGCAGCGCAGTCGTAATTATTAGGTGATGCAAGAATTGCACTAAATAACTGCTTAATTCACCATATTATATTGATTATCAGCAATATTTCAAACTAAGGCTTGACATTATGACACATGTGAAAAGAGTTTATTCAAATAAAGTGCTCCCTCGATATAACGCCCTTCGATGCACCGCAGATTCGGATACAACGTCCAACGTGGACCCCATTTTGTAAAAAAATATATTTTTTAAATCTTCTTTTTTTTCACCAATTATATTCGTTGATATAATGCACGTATTATAACGTGGGTGGCATGTCATGGACCCCAACTTCAGCATTATATCGAGGGAGCACTGTACATAGAATTAGGCTCATAATGACTGAAAGCATCATCCAGGTTGTGTGAAATGTAAAGTGCATTAGCTATAAAAACATGATACATATATCATTTGTGTATGTTACAACCATTTTGAAACTATTTCACATTTATATGATTGATTCCATTGACTTACATACTTTAAATCAAAATATGCATTTAATTAAATTTGTAAGTGTAAGGTTTATATCTTCTTCTTTTTTAGCACACATCAAAATTGTGAGAGAGAGAAAAAAAGAAAGCTTGATTTGTTTGAAATGTAATATGTTGGACATGTTCATGTATTAATAACATTAACATCAATAATATTTAGAATTTTCTAGTTGGCATAATGGACAGAACTGTACTACCGGTATTGTCAAGCCATCTACCTTTTCTATGTTTGTACAATTAAACCTTGGGTTTTGGTAAGCTACAAGTAGGACTGTTCTGCTGGCCCTGTCTCTGTTAATTAAGGATGACATTAGACAGTGACAGTGTAGCAGGAGGGATGAACACGTTGGCTTTGATTTGGGTCTGATATATGTAGGTGCTGTGCTCAAACAATGCTTCCATTGTCATGTTATCTAGTTGTAGAAAGGCATTACTTTGTGAAGTGTAAATGCCTTTCTGGTAATATATGTTCTAGTTGTCCTGTTCTTGAAGAACAGTGACATTAACCTTCTCCCTGCTGAATAAAATCAAAGTGTTCTATTTCTGCATGTGATCGGGCAAGTTAACTGGCTTTCAGCGGGGAGAGGGTTAATTGGATCCTTAGCGCAGCCTGGTTTATATAAATATATTTATATTCTTGGTCTGATCTTCATATATTTTGTAGAAGTTAACTGTTATTAATTTCACAACTTGTAATAAACTGATTCATTGTTATTTAACAAATTTAAGAAAACCTGAATACAGTCTAGATTCTTTCATTTCAATTTAATTTTTAAAATGATATTTTGACATTAAAGGCATAATATCACAGATATTTATGGTTGTTTTGGACTAGTTCTTAGCTATAACTGCAAAGTGCATTCACTTGATAACTGCAAAGTGCATTCACTTGATATACATAAAATCATGTTTGTACTTCCAAAAAGCTGTGTCGTTGACAAATTTACAATGCAACCCCATCCCCGATAGACTGCTTCTAAATGCATCATTCAAAGGGGAAGTAACTCTAATGTTTGCTCGAATTCTTTCTTAGAATAGTAATATATCAAAGACAATATAAATAGCGGAATGCTCCCTTATTTAACATAAAATATCATTTGTTTTATAACTAATCGAGTGCTGGGGGATAAGTACATCAGTAAATAAATACTTTTGGGTGAACAAATGCATAATTAGTCAGATCGAAATTTGTGTGTCTATTATATAAGTCAATCAACCGTGATATTATGCCTTTAAACACAAGCTGTCAACATCCTAAATTTCAATATTTGTACTTCCTGGCAATTTAATTAAATACTCAACAAAATAAATTAACGTCCATTAGCATTTTTGGACATAAATTTAGCTTTATACTACTTTGGCAAAAAAGAACATCAAGAAAGGTTCTAGATAATCTTCAAATACTTGCAGACACATATTGCAAGAAGAATGGTACCAGATTCCTAAAGCAGAATTCCAAAATTAACATCAATGGGAAGTTCCCCACAAAATATTTGTCGGCCCTTAATTTATTTTGTTGAGTATGTTAGACTAGTAATCCAAAGTAAACTTAACGACAATCTATAGATGGGTCAAGCCTTTCTTTGAATTATCCTATATTCAATAGCTACTGAGGACGGTCTCAAGGGAATCCTATGACTCATTCGAGGGCCATTAGAGTTGATGTTACCATGGTAACTAATTGACTAAATAGCCTCCATGTGAATGGATGTTTTCTGTTGGTTGTGCCGAGTATTAAACACCGCAGGACGTTAAAAAAAATATTATGTACGAAAATTGCTCCGGATCCTCGTATTACAAAGTTAAAAGGAAATAAGGCTTTACTGGAACCATAACTACCGTACTTTAATAATAATAAATTCTCCGCCATTGCGATTTTCACTGGAAAATTGTTTTTTCCTCCCGAGGCTTGCGTCATCGGTAATGTTTTATATTAAAGTAGGATTAATACATTTGGCAGAAGCCTCAAATTGGAAGGGGAAAAAACTAAGAGGTTTTGTTTAGAGTATCGCAGTACTGGCTGTAGCCGTATTGAACTTTGGCAAATACCCAATTTCCAGTTCTTCACCCGCCAGGCAGCTGTGTTTGATTGTTGATGTTTGCCATGTGGTGTGGCTGTGTTTGATTGTTGATGTTTGCCATGTGGTGTGGCGGCCAACGTTCACAAGACCCTGTTACCTTCATTACTGCCATTCTGGAATAGACTATAGCTACAGACTATAATTCAGGAGACTTTTTTTTCCAGACTATAGTTCATTCTAGAATTTGTCATTGGGAATTAATGGATTTGCCATCTAAGGGGGACTTACTGGAAGATTTATGTGGGGTTTCGAGCTCCAGTGCCTGTAAGTAAAAGTTATTGGAAATTGCTTGGCTGTGTTGGTTAAGTATGGTCTGTTTCATTGATTCACGTCTCTGGTGCGGCCATTGGTGATATTTTAATGAACATTGGACTTTGGGGATTATAGCTTGTTTCAGAATTCCATTAACTATGCTGAATTTAGTTTTGACAGCTACCTACACTGTTTATATGTTCCAGGATATGGAAGGAATGCAGGTTTTTGTGTGGAGTATTTTTGTCATGACAATACCAGGCCTACCTTGAGGTCATGCGTGTTGATGTTTTGTGATGTATTATGTCAATAGATTCCTTAGTTTAATACTATATCATCTATTGTTATATCTGTATGCACATATAGTTTATTGTTAAATGATAACACATATTGTTATACAACAAATTGCCTCAATGTCATTGAAATACTGTTGAAAATACTTGACTTGCTTACACAACGAAATATATTTGTGATAACTGGAAATTTTATCTTCAAAAGCATAATTAAGACGATGTACATTATTTACCTTTCCTAAAGCAAATTCTGGAAAAGCCTGGCTTAATTAGTATGTATGTATAATTGTCTAGAGCATATAATGTGGAACTGACTTTGTCCTTGTATAACTAACCAGTCACTCCACATCTGGATGTGCTGTACACATACGTCATTGACAGAAAGATCAAATTATACTCCATTTCCTGTAAGTTGACTCGCATTACAGGGTTAATAGGCTGTGATTAATTACACATGTGCGTGAGCCACGAATACTGCAGTTGGGTATCTGCATAGTGTCTTACCGCGAGGTGTGAAATCAATTAAAATTATTACTAAGAGAGCGCCCTGCTGAATTTCAGTCAATTTGTTCTTTGTTTTCTTAGTATAGCACGCCGATTACCTATTACTGATTAGTTAATTGAATCTAGTAAATAATGCTCGTCTTGTTCTTCACCAATTAAGTTGGCATCATCCGAGAACATTTGTAATCGTGTATAATACAGATGAACTTTACCCAAAATTTACCCAAAATTCTACATGGAAGATTGGTCAATATATTATTATTTTATAGTTTTTTTTGGTTAATATCTTTATAAGTCTATCTATAGTGACTATATTTTGTAGTTTCATATTATATAGTGGTCCGACGTGAAGAAACAAGTCGTTCGTTCGTTTTCTTAACACCTCGTCTCACTCACTTACTCGTTAGATTACCGCTGATTAACTATATTGTGTCAATATTACCTCCAGAGAGACATGTAAATTCCTATATATTCGCCTTTTTACACGTAGTCGCTCTTGCTGTAGGTAACCATCTGCATGGAATGTTATGTAATCTTCTACATAATGTTGCTAAGTAAAAATATGAAGAAAAGATCTACAATAATGATGCTGTATTGTCAATGCCAGCAGTGTTTTCTAAATATAGACTGACCTGCATTCCCCTGCATTCCCCTGCATTCCCCTGCATTCCCCCATAGGCCACCATTATATTGTGAACACAAACGATTGTTGGACATTGGGAGGGAATTTGCACTTTGCACATACAACTAGTTCAGAATTGTGCTCACCGATTGAGAGGATAGGTAAATATTTAGGGAAGAAAAGTTAGTCATGTCAGAATATATAATAGCTCTATCAATAACATTTGGCATATTCAAAGTTTATCTTGCCAATAAATATAAAAATATACATTCAGAACAAAAGTATCAAACAATCAATGTTGGCTTATAAAATGGCATATTTTATTTTATTTTTATTTTAGTTATTATTAATTTGTACCATTTTGACATTATCAAAAGTTAATTTATGTTCTAATAAATAAATCTATTGTCAATCCGACAATCTGATTGGTTCACGTGACCCCAAAACATTGCATTCATACTGTGATG